>QRFJ01004784.1:0-100138 GCA_006176705.1 Cocos nucifera | reverse complement strand
CCAAAACTTCGTCTCTAATTCATGAAATTCTCACCTATCCGAAATATTGATCCACTCCTTAGTTTTAAGTCAGACCCACATTGTATAGACTGGGTTTCTAATTGAGTCTCTCCATCCCGTATCCGGAATTGAGCCCAACTCATCCTCCAATCACATTAGCATCCAATGTCTAATAGACATGGTTGCCATCTTTTCGGTGCAACTGAGCCACTGTATCCAACCGAGAAACAATCAACCCCAGAAAGTGCCGCACATCTACAATGGTGGAAGACCTCAGACTTAATCTTTTCTTATGGGAAATTGATTAAAGTCTCATTTAAACTAGACTTGCTTAGTCATTAATAATTATTGACAACCTAGTGGCATGGGTTAGCTCGATATTGACCACCTCAGATCAGAACTGTGTCAACAGATATGGCTAGGTAAGTGAGACCGATGGAAGGAATATGCCATTAACTCGTACAAAAATGCATTCAGGTCGAGTAGCTTCCAATTAAAAAACAGTCGGTCGTATGTGCCAAACTTACCTTAGACACCAAATTGTTGAGTCAGAACCAATTGGTTAGCCTACAATCCAGACTCTAACCTCTGAGCCTAATTAGGTCTTGCTTGATCGTGACTCGATCTTGACCCAGACTTAATCCTATTAGGCTGGTCAATTTAAGCATCGTTGATCCCATCTAACCAACTCTTGATTCGGTTTGATCAACCGCTTAGACCTAATTGAGCTACCCAAGTCCGAACCCAGTATTATGAATATGTCTTAGATCTAAAATTTCAATTTTAGACCTAATTAATATTCCATAAACTTAATTCTTAATTAAGTAGGGTTCATAAACAAAATATGCACAATAAATTCTATGATTTCAGGATCTAGGATTTTGCAGAAAGTAAGTTTTGGCTTTCTGAATAAGGACGAACACGCAGCACCCCTACACATCATAAGAACACCCCATCGAATGGAAAGAGAGGGCCTTCAAATTCTTCTTCATTCTTATGACCGAATGGCCAAGAGGAACGCCTTAATCAGGAACATGCAATACTACAAAACAGTATCGATCTATATCATATATCTCATATACAAAGTAGATCTAATCATGGCATATTTTGCATACATCTCATGTATCGAATCATGCATATTTTTAGATCTAAATTATCTCATAATAATCTAAAAATTAGATTTAAATTGATCTTATCAAAATAAACCCTAATCTAGACAACTATGTAGAACTATTCTACAACTAGTCTAGACATGCATCAATCACATCTCATATGATGTTTAAAATTAAATAATTTTTATTTACTATTTTTTAGATGTTATTATAATCATTATAATATCAGAAAATAGTAAATAAATAGATCTAAAATATGGGTTAATCAAATTAAATTAAAAACATGCAAGACTATTCTATAGAACTATTCTATTCTAGAACTAGTCATGCATATCTTCTAATCTTAGATCCAAATTATTTAATTTTAATTTTTTCTGATTTTAGATCAGATCACATCTCATGTGACATCTGAAATCAATTATTTTCTAATTAAAATAAATTTAAAATTAGATCTAAACATTTTTAGAACCATGGCTTTGATACCAGTTGAAGGGAAATCCTGATTTCTCGAACCAGGTTCGTTCAGATCTGATCAGATCAAGAGATATATTTCAAAAATTTTTCTCTTTGACCTATATCAAATTTGGGATGTTTGAGATCTGATTCTTATTATTTTAATAAATAAAATAAAATAAAGATAAATTAAATCAAATTTAATTTACCTGATCTGGGTAATCCTATTACCCTATTGATGATCCTGTATGCAGCGGAAGGTTCTGGATCTAGCCACGCAAGCGCCTGGCCTCTACCAGTATCCACTCGGGCTGGATCTAGAAATCCTCTTCTTCTCTATCATGTCTCCAAAAATTAGATCTGGATCTGATCTGGAGGATCTTCAAAACTCCTTTTGAAGATCAGCAGTCGTTCTTTGCAGTAGCGCAGCCTTCTTGCTTTTGATCGCCTTTCTTTGATCTGGATTGCACCAACCAAAGTCCAAAACCCTTTTGGATGTGGAGAGGAGAAGGAGAAGGAGGTTTGGCATGGAGGAAGAGGGGAGAGGCAGCCTTGGGCATGGGGAATTATGATTCTTAATCATATCATGTCACGTAACAATCTGAGTTGGGCACAGGGTCTTATTTATAGACTAACTGTGATTCAACTGCTCTTCTTCCCAACCAATCACAACCCTTTGTGAAATCAGATCTAAATCTGATTGGTGGGAATAGAGTCCGCTGGATTCCTCCTTAGAGGGTGCCTAAGACCAGTTAAAGTTGGTTCTTAGAAGAACTCTAATTGGAATCAAAAGGAATGGAGTCCTTGTCCAACAAGGACTCCTAGGCGCCTCCAACTTGGGCACACGCCTAGGGTGGCGTGCGCCCTCCTCCTTGTCAGATTCTAGCAGGGGGACAGGCCCCCACCAGCTCTCCAATAGGTGCATGACATGTGGTCAAAAGTTAAAGTGTCAATGGTCAACGTTTGACCAGTCAAAGGTAGACTTTTGACCAAAGTCAAAGAACAAGAAATGGCAGCTGACCAAAAATGGTAGGTAATGTCTTACAAAATAAGACAACCTTTTCTGACTTGGACATCCTCCAGTCAGACCATATGAAGGCCTCTGATTGAGCACAAACTTCTTTGGCTCAGACAGGACAACTTATTTATGATAGCAAAAGAAGAACGTTAGGTTCAATCAAGTGCTAGCATGATTTCCTTGAACCTAATTGAATCTCATTCAGATCAATTGAACTAGATCAATTCAATTGATGATCACCAGATTTAAACCCTTGTTTGTGTGACCCAATTAGGTTCAGTTCTGTATGGTAATGGGATATGTCATGATCTCTATCATCGACATCATTGAAACTCCTTTCGATGGATTAGAACTCTTCTGATTCGAACAGCTAGAATGATCGATCATCTAAATCATTCTAATTGCTCCCAAAATCCACCAGTGACACCTAGCAGTATATGGTGGCAACCCATCAGAGCTGAATGCGAACCTCTTGGTGTAGCTACCTGTGTGATTCAGTCCTTCTATCTTGAGCTCTGATCAGATTAGGGTTAAGGTAAACTCGTCAAACCCTAGTTTCTGTCATATGATGTAATCATTTGATTCGAGTCCAATGTGAAAATCTAAATAGAAACTCTTTCTATTATTTAACTCTACCATGGCCATGGGCTTCTGGACTTGATTCTCATGATTATCATAGGGCTGCTCCTCTACCACCGAGGTAGATAGATTCCATCTTGATGCCATCCAATTCCTACAATGAACATGCTATAGCCAACATACACCTCAGGATTCCATATGGCTAGAAGATCGAGTAATGGTGTAGTCAAACTATAACACCCTCAAGATGAACTGTCGATGCACCTCAGGTCAAAAAACTAGACACACTACTGCAGCATCGAGTCAGTCATTGACGAGAACGTAGACTCCCTAATAACTACTCGAGGTGGTCACGCTCAGTGCCCTCATTCTCTAACGAGTAGCTGTACTCTCGCTCCGGTGTCTCCACACCATAGACTCAAGACTCATCTACTAAAGAGAAGCGATTGTACACCAACCTTCCGAATTAATCACCATCCTCATGATGATCCTATGGTCAGAAGCAATTTATGAGTTAATAATGATTCTTCATGTCTTAAATTTTCAACTCTTGAAAACATGAATTATCATTGCCATTAACTTAAAGGATGTATCACAGACACACATATGTGATAGAAAATAACCCATTTATTGATTTTAGTCAAAATTATAATTTTGCCCCTAGAAGTGTATTACAAGTGTCAGCCAATTCTGGCTTCTAGGGCACATATATCTAACAAATACAACATCGGTACCTCCGACACTAGCTATCCCAAGCTAGAATACTTATTTTCTAGGTACAAGCCAAAATCCAATACAATCTTATTCAAGGTTAGGATCAATCTTTTCAAGTTTTGGAACTCTTCCAAAACTTAAAAATAATATAAAATAGAGTATAAAAGTTAATGATAATGAAATACAAGTTTAGCCCCCTTAATGAGCAAATAAAACTTTAAGAACACTTTACACAACAAAGGAGAAAGCTTTTTTAATTTTTCTCAAGATTGTTGGAGACTTAAATGAGCTTTTGAGGGATTGGCAAACTTGAAATAAAAGCTTCTTTGCTTGAAGAGGGCTTTTTGCTTAGGACTAAAATAAATGCTTGAATCTTTTCTTCTTCCCTTCGTTTTGAGCCTTTATATCTTCAATAAGTGTTAGAGAGAAATCTGGATAGGATTAGAGCCATTGGAGGGCTTTAAATGCATATTAAATATGGCCAAAATGGATTGAAAAATAGTCATTATTGAGTTTTTTTCATCACAGGGGTCGACCCCTAGGTTGTCCCTTGCATAAGGGTTGACCCAGGGTTAGCCCCTATGGCAGAAATAGAAAATGGCTAGTTTCTATTTTCTGACTTGTAGAAACAGTAGTGGTCAACCCTGCGGTTGACCTCTGGCATAGGGGTTGACCTTAGAGTCATCTTTTTTGGATTAATGGACAAAAATTAGCATGCCAATCAGCCCATTTTAGCAGGGATCAACTAGGGGTTGACCCTTTTGCTAAAACCTAATTTTCTCCCAAAATATGCATCCAAAATTTATGAAACTACCTCCAATGGATCAAATATCTTCTAGGCTTGTTCTTAAGACTTTCAAAATAGATTTTCTCTAACTTTATAAAATTTACAAATTTACCCCTTATCATCTTTCTTCTTGATTTTTTAAATTATGCATCCAAAATTTATAAAACTATCTCCAATAGATCAAAAATCTTCTAGACTTATTGTTGAGGCTTTCAAAATATATTTTTTCTAATTTTATAAAGTTTATAATTTTGCTCCTCATCATCTTTCTTTAGTAAACTTGAAATTTCTTATGGAACCTGAAACATAATTGATCTTTTTCCAAGCCAAAATTATTAGTATCCTCTCAAATATTTTGTAATCATCAAAATCAATTCTTGGAGAAACATCAATAGAATGATATTATGGCTTAGGGGTTTTAAATAGAGAAAAGATGTCGAAAGAATCCAATTGAAAGGAGTATGAAATTTATTTTAGAGTAGAAGTCATCTGCTGAAACCACGAGCATCTACTAACATCCATGAAAATTTGGCCACAAACCCACTATCAGCTCTCATGCTCACAATAGGCTTCTTACGAACCCGCTATTGCCATTTGCTCACTAAACCTGCGTTCAGCCATGCGCTTGTGAGCCTATGAAGACTCCTCATGCACCCATGATCCTACTAGCGAACTCACTAAAAATAGCCTCACGGACCCATGAACCCATCAGTTGCCTGAGAAAAAACAAAACCAATGCCTTTTTCTTTTAGCCAATTTATCAAAAGAAACTTTTATTTCTTAAAATGATGCATACATCTTTTTAGGTTCTTAGCATAGTATCTTCATTTTCTGTAATACCGTCTATATCATTCTTTTAATTTAATTTCATTTTGAATCAAATTTATTCTAAATTTTCTTTATTGTGACCCATAAATCAAGATCTTTTCATCGATTATCCTTTTTTCTACAAAAGATAGATAAAAGTATCAATTCTTAAGAATAAAGATAAATTAATTTATAAATTAATATTTTTATAAATATATTTAATGTACTCATCAGATACTCACCATCTACATCTGTAGCCACTCCTAGGTCCTCTCCTCTATGGTAGCTGGCTTCTCATTTAAGAGAGCATTGATCATCCATGTTGGATGAGCACATCCTTCACCCTCGCTTATCATAAGAAAAAATTTCTCTTTCCATCGAATTGATTAATCTCCATCTTGATTGTGCTTGTCTTCTCCATCTTCTAATCTCGATCAACACCCCCTCTATTTGGATCGTCTGACATCACTTGTCTATAGTAACCAGGCTTTGATAACATTTGTTAGGATAGATTTCTCAATTATGGAATATGGATCATCCACCCAAGATCATAATAATGATGAAAAATGGATGTTGATACCATACGAGAAAAAAAGAAGAAAGAACTACAAACAAACATAAAAAATATATGTAGATTAGTCTCAAGCCTACCTTCATGAGGCATGTAAAACTTTACTATAAGTAAAATAAAATTAAATAAATACAAGAGAAACTTATCATTCAATCATTGTACAAGGATCTCTCAAAAGGAAACCCCAAAATCCTTATAAAAGCTCTCTAAAATCTCCCAAGAAGCCTTTCAGCACTAATAGAACATCACCAGCTCTCCGATACAATAAACAGCTCATCAATTAGTGTTATATAGACTCCAAAATTCTTAAAATAGTATTTCAGTAGGAATCCCAGTGTAAATCATACTCGAGAACACTTCTAGCCATGCGATCATAACTAGCTCAAATCGGAGACATATGAGCATGCAAAGAGAGTTCTAATCATGCCTGGATCATTCCCAGACCATCGGATCATGACTAGCTCACTCCAAAGCCATCTGATCACATACTCATCCATTGAAATCCTTGTAAACTAGGGGAGAACTAGTGCTGGTCTACTATGGACCATGAGAAATTGATGGAAAATGGCCCGCTAATCCATAGCTCCTACATGGACCATGGGCCTCACCCGTGAGCCTACATGCCTGCATGCACGTCTGGGCTAATCCAGCACATAGCTAGATAAGTGCCATGCACTGCCGGGCTTGGCCCGCACTACCATCGGCCTGTGCCAGCCCGTGGGCTGTACAACCTGCTCCCGGCACTCCCTTATGCGTATCTCTTCTATCTGAACTTCGTTTGGGCTATTCTTATGCTTGTTCGATTCTATTTGTCATTCTGGATCTCATTTTAGGCTTATTGTAGACCAAGTCTTAAGGCATTTTCTTTAATAGAGTTGAGTCTATCTTCCCTACTTCAGGCTACATGGGGGAGGTTGAAGCAGTTACGAGTGAGGTGCTTCTTTTGGTATGGGGTTGGTTTGCTGCATCATCCAGACTATCATGATCAATGCCTACAGCTATTCAACATGCAAAATGAACTAGTATGGGCTAACCCTCATAGTTGGTTGGGCTGATATAGACAAAGCTTCTAATTGTTATACCTGAGTATGAGTTGTTGGCCAAATTTTCAGCCAGTCTGGAAGTAGTGGTGTTGGAATGGCGTGATGAGATTTCTTTGCATGGCACCATGATTTTTTGATCTCTTGCTCCTTCCCAAAAATGGGCCTGACCATTCCTTTAACACCAATCCATTGCTATAGATCTTTTGACTCTAGTTGGCTTGGCTAGAGGTAGGTGATGACTGCAAGACAATAATGGCAGAACCTACAAAATAAGTTTTTGGCCAGATTATCTTCGATGGGGATCCTTCGATGCTTAAGTCAGATATCTAGAATAGATGAGATCAAGTGAGCATAAGGGAGATCATCAGGACATTATTCTTGTTGTGTCGGGTGCATCATTTTTGATATCACAAGTCCTTATTTGGTGGGATTCAAAAGTTGTTCACTACCTTATCTACTCATTGTTAGCTATTACCAGTGATCATGGAATTTGAGAATCCTTGCTGGACAAAGGGTCAACCTTTCCCATTACATCGGCTAAGATTAGCACAAGTGCCTTCGGTTAGCAAGAATTAGGATCAGTCTAGACCAAGGCTACACATACCTCAACACCAATAGAGGCAAGTACATTAGCTTCAATTAAGGCAAGATTTTCCATCCATATCAGTATCCATAGATGATTTGTTTGATCTAGAAGCAGAACTTATAAATATTAGTAGTACTATGACAAAGTTCATGTGACGATTGCAACTTCACATTGAAAAATTACAAGAAAATACAAAAGAATTAAAGAGATTCTGCTATTCTAATACTTTCAGCTAATACAATTACATATACATGTCGAGAGTTGTGTCCCAAAGCCAACTATCAAGCTATTAATGATTGAGCTTATTCTTATAAAATATATATAAATTAATTATTAATAAATATTATTTAGCTTTTTCATCATAAAAGTGTATCTTCTTTTAATAAACTTCTATGTTGTGATGAAATTCTTAGAACTATTTTGAATCGATAAAGGAGAATTTATCATTTAGTCCTTAAACATATTCACGACTAAATGATACATCATTAAAACGGATCATGACGTTTATCAAGTATAGATCGTTGTATGCCATGTAGGTTGATTGTCCTCTTAACCAAGAAGTGCGTAGATACTAGTATGGCATTGAGAAGTAGGAGTACATCGTCATCGAATAGTCACTCACCTATTGAGTGCTTTGCTATCAAAAGCCACTCGCAAAGGATATGGGCATGAGTATCCCTCAAACTTGAGATCATCATGGTGACTTACAAGCAACTCACTGTGCTTTGATATCGGTCCATCTGCATTCTAATGTAGTGATGGAAGGTTACTGGGTATAGCCAAGTACCTACAAAATCATATATGAGTCAAGATAGGATTGACCCCTCCAGACTGGAGATAATATATCATTGTAGTTCAATTTAGTAAAGTCTTGGCCAGGATAATCCATGTAATGGATTTGAAAGGTTGAAATACAATATGGATGACTCGATTAGAATTAACAGCAAATCCTAGATCATCCTAAGCATTTAGGATCAAAGGGTTTGATCATGCGGTAACCGTAAGCCGACATTTTTGAGTATTGCTTTGCAAATATTCAACCTATTCAGAGATCGGGAACCATTGCTAGATGGTATCCTCGATTAGTATAGAAAATTGTTCGTATGCTATTGGCTTAGTGTTCGAACTTATGGAATCATGCACTAAGTCAAATAAAGTAGGAAGAAATTGACCTAAAGTTTATGTGTTCAATTCAGAAGTATGAGACTTGATTGAGCATATGGATTTACTTAATTGAGAGTTAAGTTATAGGCCATATGGAATTAAACATTGACTATGTTAAGCTAGTACTTGACATGAGGTACAGGTTTAATTCCAGCGATGAATTTTATCTGATCAATGATCTAAGAATTTTGAGAGAATAAATTTAAGTTTTAATTATTTTAGATCAGATCTAATCTAATTGAACTTGATTTATTAGTGGCTAATTGGATTAATTGGTCATGTTAGACTTGCCCCTGAACCCTAATTAGATTAGATTCAACAGCCTTTCAAATTTGGTTCAAATCGAATTCAAATTAGATTTGGATTGAATCCAAACTTGAACCTAATTAGATTATGCTCACTTAACCACATAAACCTGAGCTTCTCTCACCATCTTGGCCAACCAATATGACTATGGGGACATAGGGATTGGCACCTCTCTCTCCTTAGACATGCACAAGTGGATTAGGATCCATGAGTTGGCTTTTCCTAAATGATTTAGGACTCCTTATGTTTCAAAAAATATGAGTTCTAACTAAAGTGGGATTTTGACCGGACCTAGGACTCTTTGTCTATAGGAAAAGGGGATCCCTATGTATGTGAGACATGCAAGGGGTGGGCATGATCAAGCTTTGGGCACCCTTCTCTTGGTTGTCCCCTTCCTTGGGTGCCTCCTCCTTTGGCATGGTGATCCCCTGGTGTGGAGCATCATCTCTAAGCTTGAGATTTGATTTCAAAGCTTTCCCTCAAGAGAGATCTTTATCCCTCATTCCTACTGACTAGGGGCCATAGGGATTGGCACCTCTCTCTCCTTGGACATGCACAAGTGGATTAGGATCCATGAGTTGGCTTTTCATAGATAATTTAGGACTCCTTATGTTTAAAAGAATATGAGTTCTAATCAAAGTGGTACTTTGACCAGACCTTGGACTCTTTGTCTATAGGAAACGGGGATCCCTAGGTACGTGAGACATGCAAGGGGTGGGCATGATCAAGCTTTGGGCACCGTTCTCTTGGCCATCCCCTTCCTTGGGTACCTCCTCCTTTGGCATGGTGATTCCCTAGTGTGGATCATCATCTCTAAGCTTGAGATTTGATTTCAAAGCTTTCCCTCAATATAGATCTTTATCCCTCCTTCCTACTGAGTTTGGCATGTGCGCGAAATAGAGGATTTGCACATCTAGATCTCACGAAGCATCAGACTTGAGAAGTATTTGATTTTGATTTATTTTTATACTGCAAAATTAAGGTAAGTCTTCATATTTGATATGAAAAAGTTTTTAAAATCGATCTATCTACCTTTTTTCGGGTTTTCGTTGCAAACTAAAAGCAAAATTTTTCTTCAATTGGTATCAGAGCAGATTTTTATGTATGCATAGTAGATTTCATGATTTTTTGTATATTTCTCTGATCTATTTTTTATCAAAATTTTTATATAAGATCAAAGTATGTTTTGATCTGATTCTCTCATAATTTTTTCATCTAGTTTTGACCCAGTTATCAGATCAAAAACAGCCTATGAAAATAGGACTGTTAAAAATCTATTTTACTAGAAAGTTTTTAGCAGATTTTTGTTCAATTAAAAACCTGATTATAATCTATTTTTAATCTATATTTGACAGATTTTTTGTGGAAGTAATTTAGTTATGAAATAGGTATTTGAATCACATTTGAATCTAAAATTGTTTTGATAAGTTTTCAGATTAGTTTGAACAAAAATAAAGGTATGCGTTTGATCATCATATAAATCTGAAATTAGCTATGCATATATAATAAGATTTTGGATAGATTTTTTTTATGAATCAAGTTCTGAATATTCTTTTTATAAGTTGTATAAATAAAAGTTCAAATCTAAGTTAATGCATGGTGATATTCTAATGAGATTGGAAATTGATATGATCATGTTTGTACGCTTTAATTGATTTTGATCAATGTACATATAGATGTAAATTTTTTTAGAAATCAGATTTCTAATCTTAGTAGCAGAGTAATATGATTGGGCAGATCGCCATGGTCATCCAATCATAGGAGAAAAGTAGGGTTTTATGGCCCTCTCCTTCTATTCGATGGGGTTCTTCTACAGCATGTAGGGGTGCCACTACGACTATTATTCTTGAAGATGAACAGCGAAAAGATCTTTGGAATTAGTTTAAATCTAATATGAGATATTAGAGATCTAAAATTAATTCAGTTATTATGTACAAAAATTAGTTCTGAGGTATCGAACCCTAATCCATCAGCCTTATACTTAATTAAAAATTAAGAGTTGTTTCTTATGATCTAGAATTATGAATTGAAGATCCTAAGATAATTACATAACACATGGATTAATGGATTAGTATGAATCATGTCTATTAATTAGGTTAGACCTAAGATTAGAATTAAAGAATGGACTTAAAAAGAGTAGTTAATCAAATCTAACCTAATGTTAATTTAGATTAGGTCAAGGACACTACTCTAGATCAATTATAATAATTGTAGTTGGTCAAGTCCATATCTTTAATTGAACCAAATGGACCTAATTATGGCTCAGTGGTTGAGCTCGAAACATTAGGTGGATCCAATCAAAATTAATTAACCAATTGATGTCTAAGATAAGTTTGGCAATTTAGATCGATGGTCTTTAATTGGGAGCTACTTGCATAAATGGCATCTATAGCGAGTTAATGACATATCCCTCCCACCGATCTCACTAATCTGGCCATCTTGGTAAAATTATATTTTGATTAGATCACTTGATGATTCAAACTGACCCATGTCAATTAGGTAAATCGGTGTAACTGATTTAGGTGCCCCTAGACCAACTTATCACTGATCTTCTTTGATCTGACTTGGTGAAGTCAGTAAGAGGATCATGATTAACTGATCAATCTCTTCTCTTCTCTTGAAATTGTGAATCAAATCCTCTAAATTATTAGATCCTTAAAATGAAATAGTTTTGGTGATAATTGGATCATAGTCTTCCATTAAGTTGGATGATAATGGGTCCATTAGTCTGATAATCATTGGAGGCCCAAAGGCCTGATGTTTATCGACTATTAAAATTATCATTCATAATATAATAATTCAATCATGTCTCACTAATAGGTGGTTAGATTGGTCGACCAAAGTCAGGCCTAATCATTCATTGGTTAGATGTACTGAGTATGGTCATATTAATGGTTGGATCTAACTAGATCTTTTAGTAGAGATCAAAGCATACTGGAAAGGAATTTGGGGCAAAATTAATTACTAAAAATTATTTAGAGAAAAATTGGTTAAGAATCTATCCATAGATGCACATGGATTGGCTGACCAAAGTTGAACTTGTGTACAGTCTATGTGGATTTTAGTACCCACTAAAGAATTAGGGTAATTCCTTATGTTGGAGGTAGAGACTACCAATTCATATAAAATAGTGGAAGAACCTTTAGACTAAAGTCCAAGTCCTTTAGCTTAATAATTCATATACTAATTAGGCTTTGTTTTTCTTCGATGCAGCTATGGCCACCACCTTGTCGCTTCGATCATTGTTGGATAGTGATAAATTGATGAGATCTAATTTTCATAATTGGTATCAAAAATTAAAGATAGTCTTGAAGCATGAGAGGATTCTGTACATGCTGATAGATCTTGCATTTAAGAACCCCGCTCAGAATGCTTGTGGCATGGTTCAAGATGCTTATCAGAAGTGGCCCAACAATCGAACCATAGTGCATTGTATTAGGCTGCCAGCAATGAAGGATGAGTTCACACATAGATTCAAGAATGCTCAGCTAGAGGACATACTTCAAATGTTGAATGAGTTCTTTGACACTTTCGACAATGTTGAAAGGCACAAGACCAATTGTGCTATCTTCAATGCCAAGATGAGGGATGGGGTGCCAGTTACTGATCATGTACTGTACATGATCGAGTTAATTAAGCACCTAAGCAAACTCGGCTTTTCCTTACATGAACAGCTTGGGAAAAATGTAATTCTGAATTTCTTGCCTAAATCCTGCCTTCCATTCCTTACTCATTACAGAATGACAAAGCCTGCAGTCAACTATTATGGTTTGCTATGGTTGTTGCAGAACTTTAAGAAGGATCATGAGCTCAATAAGGAGTCGATGAATGTAGTGGGAGGGTCTTCTTCTGGGCAACCCCTTAAGAAAGGAAAGAAAAATAAGAAGAAGAAAAATAAGAAGGTGCTACAATATGCTGCGACATCTATGCTCGGTCAGACTAAGAAGCCCAAATCTAATTAGCATCAGACAGAATACTTCTACTGTAAGAAACATAAGCACTGAAAGAAAAACTGTCCTTAATACATTGCCTCTCTAGACCCAAATAGACTGAAGAGGAAGCAAGCAGTTGCTTCGCATGATACTTATATGATAACACCTTGCAATCTTTCTATTTATGATACTCTACTTGGGTATTAGATACCGAAAGTCTGTTTAATATTTGCAATTCATTGCAGGATTTACAGATTAGTAGAAGATTTGAAGAAGGTAAGAGATTTCTAAACGTTGGAGATGAAAGACCAGTTCTAGTTCTAGCTTTAGGGATCAATAAGCTTGTATTCAGTTCTCATATCATTGTTCTTAGTCATTGTCATTTTTGTCCTAGTTTTTTATTGAATATTACCTCTATATGCCTTTTGGCCAAGAATAGTTATGAAATATCAATAAAAAAAATTGTAATGTTATTTTGAATGCTATTTCTATGATGAATGGATAATTGAATAATGGAATTTACATATTATCATAATCTGTTAATATAGTCTACTCGTCTGGTAAATACCCTAGGATAGATAATGTCTTTTATGCCTATCTTTGGTATTATAAGCTAGGTCATATTAACATGAATAGGATGAACGGGTTGACTCAAGAGAAAATCCTCAAAGTTAATGATTTTGAATAATTGCCAACCTGTGAGTCTTGTCTACTTGGGAAGATGACAAAATCACCTTCTACTAAAAAGGGTAAGCAAGCCAGTGAGCTTCTAGCTTTAGTACATACTAATGTAAGTGCACCTATAAGCACTAGTGCCAAAGATGGATATCACTACTTTATTATGTTCATTGATGATCTATCTAGGTTTGGGTATGTCTACTTGATGAAACACAAGTTTGAATCATTTGAAATGTTCAAATGATTCCATAATAAGATAGAAAAGCAAACTAGAAAGAGTATTAAAACTCTTTGGTCTGAGCAAGGAGGTGAATACTTCTATAATAAGTTTCAACATATCTAGAAGAGAATGAGATTCTCTCATAATGGACTCTTCTAAAAATACCACAACATAATAGTGTATCTGAAAGAAGGAATCGAATCTTGTTGGACATAGTTCATTTCATGATGGGCTTTGCCGGTCTACCGATCTTCTTTTGGAGATATGCACTTGAATCAACATATTATATTTTTAATAAATTTTTAAGTAAGTTTGTAGCTAAAACACCATATGAGATATGGACAGCGCGTAAGCCAGTACTCTCACACCTAAGGATTTGAGGGTGTTTGGCTTATGTCAAATATTTGTTAATAGATAAATGTGGACCTAGGTCTAGCAGATATTTATTTATTGGGTACTTGAAAGAAACCAAAGGGTATTATTTCTACCTAGCTGATGAACAAAAGATGTTCGTCAGTCTTAAAGCAGTCTTTTTAGAAAAAAGTTTCTTGGTAAAAAAACTGATGTCTCTAAGGTCAAGCTTGAGGAAGTTTGATAGGTTGAAGGCCGACACATATAACTAAACCTGAAGTAGATTTGATTAGATCAAATTCGAAGCCCAATGTACCCATACTCTTAAGATGATCTCGAGAGTACCACATCAGCCAAATAGATAAGATTATTTCTTGATTTGGGATGATGATCCTATCAAGATCAATGAGAATAATGAGGATCCAATCACCTATACGGATGCAATGTAGTGATCCGACTCTAAAAAATAGCTTGAAGCCATGAAATTCAAAATGGAGTCCATAAAGATAATGATGTATGGACATTAGTTGATCTACTTGTAGGGGTAAAATCCATAGAATATAAGTAGGTCTTCAAAAAGATAATAGACATAGATGGAAAGGTAGAGATCTATAAAGTCCATCTGGTTACCAAAGAGTATTGTCAATATTATGGTACAAACTATGATGAGACATTTGCTCCTATGACAATGCTCAAGTCTATTCAGATCATGCTTGTGATAGCAACATATATGGACTATAAAATCTAGCAAATAGATGTAAAGATAGCTTTCCTAAATGAAAAGCTGGATGAAGAGGTATATATGATACAACCTGAAGGGTTCACATCCATAAATGAGTTTAAGGTGTGCATGTTTTAGAGATCCATTTATGGATTGAAGCAAGCATCTAGAAGTTGAAACATACATTTTGATAAGATGATTAAATATATGGCTTTATTAAGAATGGAGAATAGCCCTGCATATGCAAATGGGCCAATGGTTCAGTAATAGTTTTCTTATGTTGTATGTAGATGACATTCTCTTAATCGGGAATAACGTTCCTGCATTATAAGGAATAAAGATTTGGCTATCATCACAGTTCTTTATGAAGGACTTGGGAGAAGCATTCTACATCCTAGGGATAAAGATCTATAGAGATAGATCTAAGGGATTGCTTGGTTTATCCCAGTCTATATATATTGATATTGTGCTGAAGCAGTTCAACATGGAGAATTTCAAAAAAGGCTATCTTTTAATAAGCCATAGAATTTTTTCTTTGAAGATGGATTGTCCGACAACCCCTTTATTAGGATTTGATGCTTCGAATTCGATCTACAGTAGAGGAGAATCAGTATCAGTAAGCAATCATGCTGGCTTGGATATGGGGTCGAGCCGGCTTGAACCATAGTTGAGCCAATCCTCTCAGGAAAATAGAAAATAGATGTTCGGGCAAGATGCAGTCAAGCTAGCACGACCTCTAACAAAGCCAACTCAATGGAAGTGAATAAAATAGGATGGAATTTTCTATTTGAACTTAGATTATGATTAATCCAAGAGGTCTATGAGAGTTATGCATGGACCATGGGATCTAGCAGCCGTGGAGGGCTGCGGTCATGATTTGAAGGTTGCAAAATATTCTAAGACTCTAAGATCCTGTTTGACTCATTTAGGAGATAGAGCCCTATTAGAACTCCTATGAACTTCTGAGAAGAGGATTCTCATCCTATTTAAAGACCTAAGGTACTGTGGAGCAGGGTGTGGTGCATGTGGCATGAGAGGCATGTAGAGAGGCTCTGGCAACTACCAAGAAAAGATTGGTAAAGCACCAAGTACGTGCAACCCAAGAGAGAGAAGTAACAGGTGCATAGCATCCAGTGCTGAAGCCATAAGGGTAGAGCATCTTGCAGCTTCTGAGAGTCTCCTTGAAAATTTTTGGAGAGCTTTTATGAGGGTAGCTTCTAGTTGAGAGAGATTTACGTACGAAAAGTTAATAGTGGGTATTTTCCTCTTGTACTTATTTTTTTCTTTCATAGTGAAGCTTTGCATGCCCTATGGAGGTGAGCCTTTGGACTGATCCACGTACTTGATTATTTTTTTATTTTATTTTTTTCTTTCTTTCTGTTGTAATATCCTAGTATGAGATCCTCAACAAGTGATATCAGAGGAGTTGATATCACCAATAATTGGTATCAGAGCTAGGTTGGTACTGTTAGATATATGTGCCCTAGAAGCCAGAATTGGCTGACACTTATAATACACTTCTAGGGGTAAAATTATAATTTTGACTATAATCAATAAAATGGATTATTTTCTATCACATATGTGTATTTAGCATCTGTGATACATCCTTTGAGTTAATGGTAATGATAATTCATATATTCAAGAGTTGAAAATTTAAGACATGAATAATCATTATTAACTCATAAAATGCTTCCGACCATAGGATCATCATGAGGATGGTGATTGATCCGAAAGGTTGGTGTATAATCACTTCTCTTTAGTAGATGAGTCTTGAGTCTACGGTGTGGAGACACCGGAGCGAGAGTACAGGTACTCGTTAGAGAATGAGGGCACTGAGCGTGACCACCTCGAGTAGTCATTAGGAAGTCTACCTTCTCGTCAATGACTGACTCGATGCTGCAGTAGTGTGTCTGGTTCTTTGACCTGAGGTGCATCGGCAGTTCACCTTGAGGGTGTTATAGTTTGACTACACCATTACTCGGTCTCCTAGCCATATGGAACCCTGAGGTGTATGTTGGCTATAGCATGTTCATTGTAGGAACTGGATTGCATCAAGATGGAATCTATCTACCTCGGTGGTAGAGGAGCAGCCCTATGATGATCATGAGAATCAAGTCCAGAAGTCCATGGCCATGGCAGAGTGAAATAATAGAAAGAGTTTCTATTTAGATTTTCACATTGGACTCGAATCGAATGATTACATCATATGACAGAGACTAGGGTTTGACGAGTTTACCTTAACCCTAATCTGATCGGGGCTCAAGATAGAAGAACTTAATCACACAGGTAGCTGCACCAAGAGGTTCGCATTCAGCTCTGATGGGTTGCCACCATATACTGCTAGGTGTCACTGGTGGATTTTGGGAGCAATTAGAATGATTTAGATGATCGATCATTCTAGCTGTTCGAATCAGAAGAGTTCTGATCCATCGAAAGGAGTTTCGATGATGTCGATGATAGAGATCATGACATATCCCATTACCATACAGAACTGAACCTAACTGGGTCACACAAACAAGGGTTTGAATCTGGTGATCATCAATTGAACTAATCTAGTTCAATTGATCTGAATGAGATTCAATTAGGTTCAAGGAAAATCGTGCTAGCACTCGATTGAACCTAACGTTCTTCTTTTACTATCATAAATAAGTTGTCCTGACTGAGCCAAAGGAGTTTGTGCTCAATCAGAGGCCTTCACTATGGTCTGACTGGAGGTTGTCCAAGTCAGAAAAGGTTGTCTTATTTTGTAAGACAATTACCTGCCATTTTTGGTCACCTGCCATTTCTTGTTCTTTGACTTTGGTCAAAAGTCTGACCTTTGACTGGTCAAATGTTGACCATTGACACTTTGACTTCTTGTCCACATGTCATGCACCTATTGGAGAGCTGGTGGGGGCCTGTCCCCCTATCCAGAACCTAGGCAAGGAGGAGGGCGCACGCCACCCTTGGCGTGTGCCCAAGCTTGGAGGCGCCCAGGAGTCCCTGTTGGATAAGGGACTCCATCTCCTTTTTAGGATTTTGAATTAGAGTTCTCCTAAGAACCAACTTTGACTGGTCTTAGGCGCCATCTAAGGAGGAATCCAAGGGACTCTATTCCCATCCAATCAGATTTAGATCTGATTTCATAAAGGGTTGTGATTGGTTGGGAAGAAGAGTTGGATCACAGATAGTCTATAAATAAGACCCTGCGCCCAACTTAAATAGCATTGGAATGGAATTCAATTCCCATGCCCCAAGGCCTCTTCTCCCCTCTTCCTCCATGCCAAACCCACCTTCTCCTTCTCCTCTCCACGTCCAAAGTGGTTTGGACCTTGGCTGATGCAATCCAGACAAGAGAAAGAAGATTGAAAGCTAGAAGGCTGCACTACTGCAAAGGACAACTGCTAATCTTCAAAAAAAGTTTTAAAGATCCTCCAGATCAGATCCAGATCTAATTTTTGGAGACGTGATAGAGAAGAAGAGGATCTCTAGATCCAACCTGAGTGGATACTAGTAGAGGCCAGGCACTTGCGTGGCTAGATCCAGAACCTTCCGCTGCTTATAGGATCATCGACGGGTAATAGGATTACCCACTTCAAGATAAATTAAATTTAATTTAATTTATATAAATTTATTTTAATTATTAAAATAATAAGAATCAAATCTAAAATATCTTAGATCTAATATAGATTAAATAAAAAAAATTTTAAAATATATCTCTTGATCTGATCAGATTTGAACGAATCTAGTCCGAAAAATCAGAATTTCTATTCAACTGGTATCAGAGCCAAGATTCTAAAAGTATTTAGATCTAATTTTAAATTTATTATAATCAAAAAATAAGTGATTTTAGATGTCACATAAGATGTGATCAGATCTAAAATCAGAAAAAAAAATTAAAATTAAATGATTTGGATCTAAGATTAGAAAATATGCATGACTAGTTCTAAAATAGTATAGTTCTATAGAATAGTCTTGTATGTTTTTAATTTAATTTTATTAAATCATATTTTAGATCTATTTATTTACTATTTTTTGATATTATAATTATTATAATAATATCTAAAAAATAGCAAATAAAAATTATTTAATTTTAAACATCATATGAGATATGATTGATGCATGTCTAGACTAGTTGTAGAATAGTTCTACATAGTTGTCTAGATTAGAATTTATTTTGATAAGATCAATTTAAATCTAATTTTTTAGATTATTATGAGATAATTTAGATCTAAAAATATGCATGATTCGATACATGAGATGTATGCAAAATATGCCATGATTAGATCTAATTTGTATATGAGATATATGATATAGATCTAAAATTATTTTGTAGTATTACATGTTCCTGATTAAGGCGTTCCTCTTGGCCGTCCGATCATAAGAATGAAGAAGGATTTAAAGGCCCTCTCCTCCCATCTGATGGGGTGTTCTTATGATGTGTAGGGGTGCTACGCGTTCATCCTTAATCAGAAACTCAAAACTTACTTTCTGCAAAACCCTAGATCCTGAAACCCTAGGATTTATTGTGCATATTTTGTTTATGAACCCTACTTAATTAAAAATTAAGATTATGGAATATTAATTAGATCTAAAATTGAGAATTTTAGATCTAAGACATATTCATAATACTGGGTTCGGGCTTGGGTAGCTCAATTAGGTCTAAGCGGTTGATCAAATCCGAATCAAGAGTTGGTTAGATGGGATCAACAATGCTTAAATTGACCAGCCTAATAGGATTAAGTCTGGGTCAAGATCGAGTCACGATCAAGCAAGACCTAATTAGGCTCAGAGGTTAGAGTCTGGATTGTAGGCTAACCCAATTGGTTCTGGCTCAATAATTTGGTGTCTAAGGTAAGTTTGGCACATACGACCGACTGATTTTTAATTGGAAGCTACTCGACCTGAATGCATTCTTGTACGAGTTAATGGCATATTCCTTCCACCGGTCTCACTTACTTGGCCATATCTAGTTGACACAGTTCTGATCTGAGGTGGTCAATAATCTGAGCTAACCCATGCCACTAGGTTAGTCATAATTGTTATGACTATGATAAGTCTAGTTTAATGAGACCTGAATCAATTCTCCCTAAGAAAAGATTAAGTCTGAGGTCTTCCACCATTGTAGATGTGCGGGCCCTTCCCGGGGTTGATTGTTCTCGACTGGATACAGTGGCTCAGTTGCACCGAAAAGATGCAACCATGTCTATTAGGCATTGGATGCTATGGGCTGGAGGATGAGTTGGGCTCAATATTCCGGATATGGTGAGAGACTCAATTAGGAATCCAGTCTGTGCAAATGGTGGGTCTGACTTAACTAAGGAGTGGATCAATATTTCGGATACGGTGAGATTCATGAATTAGAGATCCAAGTTTGGGTGCACCATGATTAGAGAATCATTGAACAAGAGTTGTTCACTCATTGGCTAACCCATCACCAATAACTGTTAGGTGAGGTGATGAGTCAGTTGGTGAGACCGCACCACCCACTAGAAATCATTAATCATGGAGATTTTTGCATCTCTACAGAGAAAGTGTAGGGATCCGAGAAAATAGTGGGAGCTAATTTATTTAAAAATAAAATCCCTAAATAAATTGGTCAAGTCATAATTACAGTATCTAACTAGAATCTTTGACTCTCTATAGAAAAATATCTGCGTCCAACCCATTAGCACGTATCCTAGACACACATAGACTGACCGAACCCAATTATAAAGATTGGCTCAGAAACTATAAAATCATTTTGGATTTTGAGAAGTTAACCCATGTATTGGACCAGGATCCTCCCACCTTACCAGTCCAGTCCATCCACTGAACAGAGAGCGTCTCTAAAAAAATGGATAGACGAAGATAATAAGGCCAGATATTACATGTTGGGCTCGATGTCTGATGAGCTCCAGCACCAACATGAAGATATCGAGACTGCTCGCCAAATGTTGGCTCACCTATAGGAGATGTTTGGTGAACAGAGTCGCGCAGCCAAGTATCAAGTCACGAAATGACTTTTTAAGGCTAAGATGCATGATGGGCAGTCAGTCCAAGATCACTGTCTGATGATGATCAAGGACATGGAAGAGCTTGAGAAGCTCGGTGTGAAGTTAGACTTGGATCTATAGAATGATATTATTCTGCAATCCTTGACTGATGCATATGGGCAATTCATCATGAATTACCACATGCATAAACTTCAAAATTTCCTTGGCCGAATTAATGAACATGCTGGTCACCGCTGAGCTTTCTATGAAAGGTTCTAAAGGCTCAGTTCTTGCTATGGAACGAACTTCTTCCAAAAGAAAGTCTTATGGAAAGAAAAAGAAGTCTGTGAAAAAGCAAAAGGTGGAAGGAGCAAAGAAGAAGAAGGCAGAGCCGAAGATGAAAGCCGCTTTCAAAGAAAAGTGTTTTCATTGCAACAGCGACGGCCACTTGGAAGCAAAACTGTCCTACTTACCTGGCCACCCTGAAGAACAAGAAGGAAGGTCCTTCTGGAGGTATGCTCATTATTGAGTCTAACCTTACGGTTTCTTCTGCATCCAGTTGGGTGCTTGACTCTGGTTCTAGTGCTCATCTGTGCACTTCCATGCAGGATCTTGAGGATAGCAGGAGGCTGAGGGATGGAGACATGATCCTATGCGTCGGTAATGGAGCAAGAGTTGCTGCAGTGGTGGTGGAAACATATCCCTCTTCGATTACCATCTGGTTTAGACTTAGTTTTGAAAGACTGTTATTATGTGCCTGCAGCTAGCAGGAATTTGATTTCTATTTCATGCTTAGCACTAGAAGGCTATGTGATTACCTTCTTTAAGGACCATTGTAACATTCTTTATGAAAGAAATAAAATTGCAAATGGTTTTCTTATTAACGGTCTTTATCAGCTACATATTGATGTACCTATTCTAACTATCGAGCAAAACGTGAATGCCAAACGACCTAGGGATAGTCCAAATGATAGATATCTATGGCACCTGAGATTAGGTCATATAGCAGAAGATAGGATCAACAAATTGGAGAAAAATGGGCTATTGAGTCCATTGACTTCCGAGTCATATCCAACTTGTGAATCTTGTCTTCAAGGCAAAATGACTAAACTCCCTTTTGTAGGACATGAGGAAGAAGGGCCACAGATCTCCTTGCCCTAGTACATACTGATGTGTGCGGCCCATTTGATGTGCCGGCTAGAGGCAATTTTGTCTACTTCATTATCTTTACCGATGATCTATCTAGGTATGGGTATGTGTATCTTATGAGACACAAGTCTGAAGCTTTTGAAAAGTTCAAAGAATTCAGACATGAAGTAGAAAAATAAACTGGAAAACCCATTAAGGTTCTTCGATCAGATCGAGGAGGTGAATACCTTAGCCGAGAAATTCCTAGACTATCTCAAGGAAAATGGCATAGTCTCTCAATGGACTCCACCAGGAACACCTCAACTCAACGAGGTTTTCAGAATGAAGAAATCGGACTCTATTGGATATGGTCCGATCCATGATGAGCTTCACAGACCTTTCTGATTTTTTTTTGGGACATTCATTGTTAACTTCAATTTATCTACTGAATAGGGTTCCCTCTAAGACCATTCCTACCACACCGTATGAGATATGGCATGTTAAGAAATCCAAGTCTGAGTCATCTCAGAATTTGGGATTGTCCGGCTCATGTCAAAAGACAACAAGCGGACAAATTAGAGTTTAGGTCCTTCAAAGCTTGATTCATAGGATATCCTAAAGAGTCATTAGGATACTATTTCTACATTCCAGAAGACCACAATGTGATTGTGAGTCGACATGCCATCTTTCTTGAAAAATAGTTTATTCAAGATAGCGGCATTGGAAAGCAGATCAAGCTTGATGAGAAAGTCTCACAAGTACAACGAGCTAAGGACCAATTGGAACCAAATCAGGTTGAGCCAATAAGAACACTACCTCCTCCACCTCATAGATCGGAAAAGAGTTTTCCGTCCCCCTGAAAGATACTTAGGTATTATTTCAGAGGAAAGTAGAGGAAATGTTCCTCGTAGGTAATGGTGCTCATGGTGATGATCCCAAAACCTACAACGAGGCAATATCAGATATCGACTCCGAGAAATGGCTAGAGGCAATGCAGTCAGAAATTGACTCGATGCACTCGAACCAAGTCTGGACCTTGGTAGATCCACCAGAAGGTATAGTACCTATTGGGTGTAAATGGATCTTCAAGAGAAAGATTGGTGCAGATGGAAATGTGGAGACATTCAAGGCTAGACTAGTGGCAAAAGGTTATAGTCAATGCGAAGGCATTGACTATCAGGATACCTTTTTTTCAGTGGCTATGCTAAAATCCATCCGCACATTGCTTGCCATTGCAGCCTATTTCGATTATGAAATATGGCAAATGGACGTGAAAATGGCGTTCTTGAAATGGATATCTTGAGGAAGATATCTATATGGAACAGCCGCTAGGTTTCACATCCAGTGATACTGATCACAAGGTTTGCAAGCTGCAAAGGTCCATATATGGACTTAAGCAAGCATCTCGGAGCTGGAACACTCATTTCAATGATGTGATCAAAAAGTTTGGTTTCATCAAAAATGAAGAGGAACCGTGTGTCTTCAAAAAGATCAGTGGGAGCACTGTTGTCTTCCTCGTATTGTACGTGGATGACATCCTCCTTATTGGGAATGATATTCCCATGATGACAACAGTCAAATTATGGTTGTCCAAGGAATTCTCCATGAAAGACCTAGGTGAAGCATCCTTTATTCTAGGAATTAAGGTCTATAGGGATAGACCGAATAGGATGCTAGGACTTTCACAGAAGATGTACATAGAGGAAGTACTAAAGAGGTTTAGTATGGAAAACTCTAAGAGGAGATTAATACCCTTCAGACATGGTATTCATCTTTCCAAGAAGATGTGCCCTAGCACACCTGAGGAAATAGAACGCATGAGCAAGATCCCTTATGCTTCTGCAATAGGGAGCCTCATGTATGCCATGCTATGTACACGACCTGATATAGCCCATGCTGTGAGTGTCACAAGCAGATATCAGTCAAATCCAGGTGAAGAACACTGGACTTCTGTGAAATGTATCCTTAAGTACTTGAAGAAGAACTAAGGATATGATGTTGGTCTTTGGTAACGGAGAACTCCAAGTCCAGGGATACACAGACTCGGATTTCATGTCCGATGTAGATGATCGAAAGTCGACATCTGGGAGTCTGTTTGTGTGCAATGGTGGTGCTGTCAGCTGGAAGAGTTCCAAGCAAACCATGATAGCAGATTCCACCATGGAAGCAGAATATATCGCTGCATCAGAGGCTGTGAAGGAAGCATTCTGGTATAAGAAGTTTGCTGCAGAAATTGGAGTAATGCCATCAGATGCCATTCCTCTATACTGCGACAATAATGGTGCCATAGCCCTTGCTAAGGAGCCGAGGTCTCACCAAAAATCCAAGCATATTGAGCGGCGATACCACCTCATCCGTGATTACCTCGAGAAGAGTTACGTCGAGGTCAAGAGAGTCAACTCCATAGATAATGTGGCAGACCCACTTACAAAGCCATTGGGCCAGCAGAAGATCGAAGCCCACCTTGAGAAGATGGGACTTAGACTTGTAGCCAATTGGCTTTAGGACAAGTGGGAGATTGTTAGATATATGTGCCCTAGAAGCCAGAATTGGCTGACACTTGTAATACACTTCTAGGGGCAAAATTATAATTTTGACTATAATCAATAAAATGGATTATTTTCTATCACATATGTGTATTTAGTGTCTGTGATACATCCTTTGAGTTAATGGTAATGATAATTCATATTTTCAAGAGTTGAAAATTTAAGACATGAATAATCATTATTAACTCATAAAATGCTCCCGACCATAGGATCATCATGAGGATGGTGATTGATCCGAAAGGTTGGTGTACAATCGCTTCTCTTTAGTAGATGAGTCTTGAGTCTACGGTGTGGAGACACCAGAGCGAGAGTACAGGTACTCGTTAGAGAATGAGGGCACTGAGCGTGACCACCTCGAGTAGTCATTAGGAAGTCTACCTTCTCGTCAATGACTGACTCGATGCTGTAGTAGGTGTGTCTGGTTCTTTGACCTGAGGTGCATCGATAGTTCACCTTGAGGGTGTTATAGTTTGACTACACCATAACTCGGTCTCCTAGCCATTCGAAAACCCTGAGGTGTATGTTGGCTATAGCATGTTCATTGTAGGAACTGGATTGCATCAAGATGGAATCTATCTACCTCGGTGGTAGAGGAGCAGCCCTATGATGATCATGAGAATCAAGTCCAGAAGTCCAAGGCCATGGCAGAGTGAAATAATAGAAAGAGTTTCTATTTAGGTTTTCACATCAGACTTGAATCGAATGATTACATCATATGATAGAGAACTAGGGTTTGACGAGTTCACCTTAACCCTAATCTGATCGGGGCTCAAGATAGAAGAACTTAATCACACAGGTAGCTGCACCAAGAGGTTCGCATTCAGCTCTGATGGGTTGCCACCATATACTGCTAGGTGTCACTGGTGGATTTTGGGAGCAATTAGAATGATTTAGATGATCGATCATTCTAGCTGTTCGAATCAGAAGAGTTCTGATCCATCGAAAGGAGTTTCGATGATGTCGATGATAGAGATCATGACATATCCCATTACCATACAGAACTGAACCTAACTGGGTCACACAAACAAGGGTTTGAATCTGGTGATCATCAATTGAACTGATCTAGTTCAATTGATCTGAATGAGATTCAATTAGGTTCAAGAAAATCGTGCTAGCACTCGATTGAACCTAACGTTCTTCTTTTACTATCATAAATAGTTGTCCTGACTGAGCCAAAGGAGTTTGTGCTCGATCAGAGGCCTTCACTTGGTCTGACTAGAGCCTGTCCAGGTCAGAAAAGGGTTGTCTTATTTTGTAAGATAATACCTGCCATTTTTGGTCACCTACCATTTCTCGTCCTTTGACTTTGGTCAAAAGTTGACCTTTGACTGGTCAAATGTTGACCATTGACACTTTGACTTCTATCCACATGTCACGCACCTATTGGAGAGCTGGTGGGGGCCTATCCTCCTACCAAAACCTGGCAAGGAGGAGGGCGCACGCCACCCTTGGTGTGTGCCCAAGCTGGAGGTGCCCAGGAGTCCCTGTTGGATAGGGACTCCATCTCCTTTTTAGATTCCGATTAGAGTTCTCCTAAGAATCAAGTTTGACTAGTCTTAGGCGCCATCTAAGGAGGAATCCAAGGGACTCTATTTTTATCAATTAGATTTAGATCTGATTTCATAAAGGGTTGTGATTGGTTGGGAAGAAGAGGAGTTGGATCACAGATAGTCTATAAATAAGACCCTGCACCCAACTCAAATAGCATTGGAAAGGAATTCAATTCCCAAACCCCAAGGCCTCTTCTCCCCTCTTCCTCCATGCCAAACCCACCTTCTCCTTCTCCTCTACATGTCCAAAGTGGTTTGGACCTTGGTTGATGCAATCCAGACGAGAGAAAGATGATTGAAAGCTAGAAGGCTGCACTACTAGAAAGAACAACTACTGATCTTCGAAAGAAGTTTTGAAGATCCTCCAGATCAGATCGAGATCTGATTTTTGGAGATGTGATAGAGAAGAAGAGGATCTCCAGATCTAGCTTGAGTAGATATCGATAGAGGTTAGGCACTTGCGTGGCTAGATCCAAAACCTACCGTTGCTTATAGAATCATCAACGGATAATAGGATTACCCACTTCAGGATAAATTAAATTTAATTTAATTTATCTAAATTTATTTTAATTATTAAAATAATAAGAATCAGATTTGAAACATCCCAAATCTAATGTGGATCAAAAAGAAAAATTTTTGAAATATATCTCTTGATCTGATCAAATTTGAACGAACCTGGTTCGAAAAATCAAGATTTTTCCTTTAGGTACCAGAGCATAGATTATAGCAGTGGTATTAAAGATTGAAGAATATGGAGAAGACAAGCACAATCAAGATGGAGATCAATAACTTTGATGAGAAGGATAATTGTTTTATGGCAAGCAAGGGTAAAGGATGTTCTCATCCAACAAGGTTTGATTGATGCTCTCTCATATGAGAAGATACTAGCTACTATGGAGGTGAAGGATTGAAAGTGGATCCAGATGCTAGTGGTGAGCATGATCCATTTGTATCTAATAGATGATGTTATGATTCATATACTTGGTGAGACTTCTCCAACGGCGCTATGGTCGAAGCTCGAGGAGTTGTACATGACAAAGTCGCTCGCTAACATGCTATTCCTTTGGAGGCAGTTTTACCAGCTATAGATGGATGAAGGTCAGAGCATGCAGGAGCATCTATCCAACTTCTAGAAGATCCTCACCAACCTCCTCAGCATTAATAAAAAATTTGAGGAGAAGACCAGGGCGTTGGTCTTGCTATCTTTGCTTCCATCCTCTTTCGAGTCTTTGGTGACTGCTCTTCTTATAGGCAAGAACACCATCAAGATGGAAGAGGTGACTTTGGCTATTCTCCATATCAAGGTTCTCAGAAGAAAGAATCTAGCTTCGAGCTCAGATGATGGCAGCTCAGCTTTAGCGATTTCTGAAGGAGCAAATGGTAGAAGATGGAGAAGTAGAGGATCACGAGGAGGATGATCTAGGACCAAGATGAGAGACCATAGCAAGATCAGATGCTACCGGTGTGATGAGTTGAGGCATCAAGTTAGGGATTATCCACAACTCAAGGATCGAATGAGGGCTACTATGGCAATAGCCAGTAGAGATATAGAAGGTAGTGATGATGTTCTTCTAGTTATTTATGAGATATTTACTTCTTTTTCTCAATAGATTATGGATTCTGCTTGTTCCCATCATGTATGTTATAGAGAGGAGATGTTTAACTCCCTGAAAGCTACTGAGGGCACTGTGTTCCTGCCAGACGGATCGAGCTATAAGATCAAGGGCAATGGGACAGTCACCATAAAGCTCCATAATGAAATAGTGAAGAAGTTGGGCGAGGTCTGATACATACCCAGTAGACTGGATTCAACCAGCTTCAGATGAAAAGCTGATGAAGAAATTCTTTAATGGAAATAGTGCAGGATTTAGGGCATGCTTTTCAAAAACTTTTTTGAATTTTATTGCAATGAAAGTAGAAAAAAATAATCTAATATTAATCTACTACATGCAATGATCAAATCATTAAACCCTACTCTAGGATCTAGACATGCTAATATGTTATAGAAAATATAAATGCAATCAATCAGCAAATGGCATTTGCAGATCGACATGTGTTCAAAACATAATACTTGTGCTCAGGTAGATGATCTCCATGGTCTGAATCTATAGGAGGAAGTACACGACATTATGCTATAGCTGCACACTCATTCAGCCTCTACGGTGAGTCCACATGGAGCTCCTGATCCAGATTAGCTCCACCAGAATACTAGCTCCTCACTGGGGCCTTTGATGGATGATCCTCGTCGATCCAATCAATGATTTACTTTCTAATGTCTTGATTACTCCAAAAGGCTAGATGGTGATCTACAGAGGATGATGAGGTGGTGCAAGAAGTCTGGGGGCAATCCGATGCTCACAGCACTCGATCTCTCCATCCAAACCCAAAGTTCCAACTCTAAGGTTTCCCACACTCAAAAAACCCTAATGCCTGGGAACAGTCTCATGCCCCCTCCATTTTGAATTTTCCCATGCAACAAATTTTTATGAGTAGAAGGACTCTCCCTTGTTGAACACCCACTCTAAAAGCATTTTTCAGATGGATGATTAAAGAGAAAAAAATAGACAAGGTATGAGGAATGGATGGACTTGCATGGGACAATTCCTTTCTCACTTCTTGGACTTTTTCATGCACTAGACTTCCACCCCTTCTCAATTTTTTCTCTTTCTTAGAAACCCCTCATGAATCCCTTACTCACCTCCATGCACGCCCATAAAATCCCCCCTTTTATTGGCATGATTTCAATGGGATAATGCATGAAGGATGAGGTTAGGAGGTTGGACTTGTTTCAACCTCCAAAGAGAATTTGAATTCAAAATGGAGCCTTATGCATTTTCAACACCTCATCTAAGTTGTGATGAGCAGAAAGACTCTCCTTCTGCTCACCCTCATTCAAAAATCATCCAAAAAAAATGTGCGACAAATGTATGGCAATGTGGGGAATGGATAAGATAGGTGGTTGAACTTGTTTCAACCAATTCAAGTTGAATTCAAATAAAACTTCTTCTTATCCCTTTTCAGTGCCCCTCCCAAGAGTTTGATGCATAGAAGGACTCTCCTTCTACGTCCCCACACTTGTGAAAAATAAAAATGTGTGCGATAAATGAAGGGAGGCATGGAGAAAAAAGATAAGGATGAGAGGTGGTTCCAACAAAACTAGTTGAATTCAAAATTCAACTAGGTTTGAACTGGTCCAATGCATAGACGAGGTCAAATGTAGATAAGATAGGAGGTGTAGAAACCATCATGCAATGATAAACTCTCATGCAAAATTTGAAATTGTGTGAGAGAATGGGCGTGGACAAAGTAGGGTCACACAGAGAGAATGAGAAACTCTCATTCAAATTTTAAAACTCATTTGACTTGGTCCAAATTAGTTTCAACCAAACCAATTTATCTAGATCCAATTAGATTAGGTTAAACCCAACCAAATTAAGCTTAACTCAACTCAATAAAATTTTAATTAAATTAAAAATTAATTAGATCCAAACTCTGATCAAATCAGGATTGAATCTCCCATAGCGATTAGGTCATCTCATGACCTGATCGAGTCAAACCCAATCAAATCAATTTCAATCAGATTTGATTGAATCCTCATCACTTAATCAAATTGAGCTAATCAATAGTCAAATTGTTGATTAATCTTCTAATAAATATAGAGTCTCAATTGGATGGATGTTTTGATAATAGAGTCCCATCTACATGAAACTCTTGAAGAGTCCCAAACCAATGGGACTCTTGAACCCAGTGTCCCAAACGAATGAAACTTACGATCGTAGAGTCCCAGACCAGTGAGACTCTTGATCAAAGAATTTTAGATAAGTAGAACTTAGAGTTTCAGTCTAGTAGGATCCACAAAGATAGAGTTCCAGTCTAGTGGGACTCCTAACCATAGAGTCCTAGTCCAGTAAAACTCTTGACCATAGAGTCCTAGATCATTGGAATTTAATCAACCATCAGATCAGGTAGAAACTCCTATTATATGTGATCCCATAGGTTCAAATCCTAAGTAGGTAGCATAAGAATTAATTTTCTATACCAATCGATGTGACCATCTAGCAATAATACCTGATGTCTGAATAGATCGAATAGTCACAATGCAATATCGACAAACCTATGGCATATGGTTATTGTATAATTCATCCCCTTGATCTCAATGCACAAAAGATGATCTAGGATTTAATTGTCAATCCTGAAAAATCATCTACAGTGTATTTCAAAATTTAGTATTAATCGAATGAATAACCCCAGCTGAGGTTTTGCTAAATTGAAATACAATGATGCACTTGCTCCAATACTTGGAGGGGCTAGTCCCATCTTGACTCACACACCAACTTTACAAGTACTTGACTGCATCCAGTAGCCTTCCATCATTGAATTAGAAATTTAGATAGTCCGATACCTAAGTACAGTGAGTTGCATGCAAGCCATGATGATAATCTTAGGTCTAAGGGACACTTATATCCATATCCTTCACGAGCAACTCTTGATAGTAGAGAGCTCTATAGTTGGATTGCATTCAATAAAATATATCCCTATACTTCACCTGCATGCCATACTTGTTGAAAATTATATCCTAAAGCCAATCATTTAGGTTGTAGATGATTGAGCTAAATATAATTAAACTTAAATTATTAATAAATAAAATTATTATTTTGATCTTTTCATCACTTTATGCATCTTTCTGTAATGAACTCTTCTGTGATGAAGTCCGTAGGACTATTTAGACTCGATAAAAGAGGATTTGTCACTTAGTTTCAAATGTGTTCACGATCAAATGATTCGTTGTTACCCAAGACGACAATGTATCGAGTGTAGGTCATTGTGTACTATAAGTGTTGGTTGTCCTCTTAATCAAGTATGAGGATTTATGGTGCTCCCAAGTCTTGGGAGGCCATGGAAGGAGTCAGGGGGTTGGCTTTGGAGATTTCAGGAGCTTGGTTGGTGCTTCGAAGACCTAAAACACAAAGTGAAGCAAGAAATCAAAGTCGAGGAATCAAGATTACAGAAAAGAGATTTTCTGCAGGTTAGCTGACTCAGTCCAAAATTGGATTTGCTAAGTCTCAGAGCATAGGCAAAATAGAGAATTGCGTGTTCGAAACTGCTGGCATGACTCGAAACTAGGTTGGTTCAGTTTCAAACTGAGTTGACCCAGTGGAACTTAGCCGGCTTAGTGCTGAGACTCAGCCAGCTCAGTGCACGAGCAGAGTTACACGAGGGTCTATTTTGGGCTAGGGTCTGGGATGATCCTAGGAGTCTTAAGGTCTGGTTTGAGAGGTCTTAAGGAGGCTAATTCATGTATGGGTCGGGTCTAGATCCAAAGGATGAGAGCATGGAAGACATGGGTATACATAGACTCGGTGAGTGCTTTCATGAATTGGGTTAGCCAGAAAACTTTTTGGTCAGGCTTAATGGCTATGTATAAATACATAGGTTGTATTAGGATTTTAGAAGGCTGTGAATACTGTGAAATATAGATCTTTTCTCCCTCAACTCTCTTCTTCTCTTCTCTCTAGAGTTGCTACCCTAGGGTTCTTGAAGAAGGCCTAGAGAAGGGGGCATCTCCCTTAAGTCCAAGAAGGGAGGCGCTCCATCATATATCTAGATGGAGGATCGGTGGTTTGCTATCCATAGAGAACATCACAGGTTCCTTCAAGTCCGTGCTAAAGATCAGGGGCTTCCGCTAATGGGATTGGTGTACAGGATGGAAGCACATATTTCAAAAAAAAATTATGAAATCATATAAACCAAATCCAAACCCTAGGACCACCTTATCAAAAATTAAATGATATAGCATACAATTATTATATAAAAGAAAATATTAGAACATACCTCTTATCACTAGATTCTGAATTGATCCTAAATGTCAGCGGTAGTATGTCAGGGGTTCCACCAGGTGCCCACATGTTTACACTCCAACATTGTTCCACATGGAGACTTGATCAAGACATAGCACCTCTGATTATATAATTAAAATTCTAATAACAAGAACTTTAATTAAATGGGCAAGACCTTTCTTAGCCTTTTTGTCACCTTTCTTGCCTCTCTTTATCTTTCTTTGTTTTTCCCTTGTCTTCTTAATTTTTCTTCCTAATCTCTTTATCTTAAGATGACTTCTTGTCCTTATAAAGACAAGATCTGGACAAGAGAAGGAAAGAAAGAAAATTGAACAATAAGGAAACAGTTGTAAGAAAGAAAGATAATTTTTTTCTATCTTTGGACTCTCGTGCGCACCTCTATTTATAATATACGTAGGGGTGCCATCACAATTTCTCGCATCCTTTCCATATTATTATCTCATGTCCCTTCAGCCTATCTCACACCTCATCACATAATAACAACATGTAGACTTAGTCCAAGAGGTACCTTAAAGCAGAAGGACTCTTGGACTAACTCTATGTTAGTTATTTATGAAGAGTCGCGGGCTTTCATTTTTGGCGCCATCATTTTCAACCATTAGATTAGATAAGAAGGCCATCCAATGGCCTTAATATGGGATGCCCATTCAGCAAAATGGCATGGAGATAATCTTTGAATAGTCAAAGTCCTAAGGGACTTTGACTTGGTCCAAGAGGCGCTAAGGAAGAGTGGGCGACAAGGAGTCCTGGAAGAGTGGGTGGCAAGGAGTCCCTTCTCATGCAAATATTAATTAGATAATGTAGTATTTAACCTACAGAAGGACTCTTTTGCACCCCATACCTGATGTCCATGCCAATATGAAAATTTTTGCGACATGAAAAGGGAGGAAAAGTCAAAGAAGGTAGGTGCCTACATAAACCCATGCGCCAAGGACTCTTGCGCATGAAAGACTTCCCACGCACAAGAGAGAGACTCTCTGGCATGTGCAATTTTGGTATGTGATGCCCCATCTAAAGTCCAATCAATCTAGGTTAATCCAATTCAAGACCAAATCCAATTTGGCTCAAATCATATTTTAATTAGCCCAAATTGGAAGCGGATTCGAATCCGATTCGAATCTAGGTGCTAGGGTTTGCTACATGTGCTAGCATGTTCGACCTACAAACATGGTCTAATATAATTAAATCCTTAATCAATTCCCTTCGTGTGTGACCCATTGGGTTCCACATCTAGCCAGCAGTAGGTTTGAGTGTGATTTGATCTAATCTGGTTAGAACTCAACTAAACCAATTTAGGTCAAAACTAGCCTACCCAATTTGATCAATTAGAATACTTTCTAATTTAATGATCAAATTAAAATTTTTAATTTGATTAAACCCACAAGACATGATTGATGTCTAGCAACATATCGTGACTTTCCAGAAGATGTCAAATTTTGATAGAAATACCAAATATATCCTTCTGTGGAAAGTTATCATGCAACTAGATCCTTCGATCACCCTACATCCTGAATATGACATTGGATATGAAAATATGTCAAACCCAATATCATATTCATTTCTCTTTTAATCTTATGATGATGATTCAATTAATGAAATAGTAGAAACCATTTCTAATTTTCATCATGCTTTGATCAAAGTCTTCCTGAATCATTATTTGTTTGAAGCAGGCAGGATGCGATTTCCTCTTACCAGGAGTGATCGATTTAATGTTAACCTACTCATAACCTTCATATATATTCTACTATATTCAGATCACCCCGTACATGACTGAGTCATGAATGAGTATGAACTAAAATATGGATTCATATATATAAGATTCTATGGTAGTTTCAAGTCAAAGGATTACATGCACAATTCCACCATGAGAACCATCTATTGATATGTAGAGAAGACTCCATTAGATTTTCTCAACTTGAATCAATTCAGTGAACTCATTCTCTAATGAGCATCCACATCCTTATATTAGTGTCATACACAAGTGATTGTGAGATCAATCACCCTCTCAATTGAGCATACAAAAGATGTGCTAGTCTTACCAGAAACATTGATCCCCAACTTAATGTTCCATCGATCAGGAATATTTAAATTAGGGTTTTAAGGTTTTAGGTCTCACTAGTATGATCTCATCATAATCCTAAAATCATAGCCTTAATTTTTAGGGTTTATCATAATCTTAAATAAATAATAAGACACTGCATATGATGAAATAAATGCCTTTATTTATTTTAAAATGTCATTACATGAGTTTGAAAGACAAAAAATAGTCTAAATAAATAAATAAATAAATAAATTTTGATTGGCTTGAGGGCATATACCTTTTAATCTCCCACTTGCACTAAAGCCAGTTGCCCTTATATTTTAATCCCATACAATCAAGGTGGCGATCAAACAATTACAGTGGTAAAGTCTTAGTGAATGGATCTTCTATGTTGTTCTTTGTGTCTACTCATTCTATGATAATATCTTATCTTTCAATAATTTCATGAATGAGATGGAAGCATCTTAAAATGTGTTTGGATTTATGATGAGACATTGGTTCCTTTGCTTGAGCAACAGCTCCAGTATTATCATAGTAAAGTGGTACTGGATTCTTAATTTCAGGAATTACACCCAATTCAGTAATGAACTTCTTCATCCAGATAGCTTCCTTGGTAGCTTTACTTGCAGCTATATATTCTATCTCAGTTGTTAAGTCATCTATAGTTAGTTGCTTAGTACTTTTCTAACTCACTACTCCACCATTTAGAACAAAGACATACCCTGAAATGGATTTGCTATCATCTGGGTCTGATTGAAAACTAGAATCAGAATATGCTTCTAGTTTATGATCAAAACCACCATATACTAGAAAAATATCTTTTGTTCTTCTCAAGTACTTAAGAATATTTTTCACAGCTTTTCAATGATCCTCTCCTGAATTAGCCGAAATCTACTTGCAATGCCTAAAGCATAGGCAACATCAGACCTTGTACATAACATGGCATACATTATTGATCCAACAGCTGAAGCATAAGGAATAGAACTCATTCTATTTCTCTCTTCAGGTATCTTTGGAGATATCTTTTTAGAGAGATGTATGCCTTGACTCATGGGTAAGTAACCTCTTTTACTCTCATCCATACTAAATCTTTTCAGTATTAAGTCAATGTACCTAGATTGGGACAAGCCAAGCATCCTCTTAGATCTATCTCTATAGATCTTTATTCCTAGTATATAAAATGCTTCTCCCAAGTCTTTCATGAAAAACTTATTTGATAGCCATAATTTGACTGATTGCAATATTGGGATATCATTTCCAATGAGAAGTATATTATCTATATACAGAACCAAGAAAACTATGGTACTCCCACTAGTCTTCTTGTACACACATGGTTCATCCACATTCTTGATGAAATCAAACACTTTAATTGTTACATCAAAATGGATGTTCCAACTCCTTGATGCTTGCTTTAATCCATAAATAGATCTCTTAAGCTTGCATACTTGATTTGGTCTTTCATTTAACTCAAATCCCTCTGGCTGTGATATATAGACCTCCTCCTCAAGGAAACCATTAAGGAAGGCGGTCTTTACATCCATTTGCCATATTTCATAATCATGGTATGCTGCTGCAAGCATAATCCAAATAGATTTGAGCATAATAATAGGTGAAAATGTTTCATCATAATCAATCCTCTGTTTTTGCCTAAAACCCTTAGCCACCAATCTAGCCTTATAGGTTTCAATTTGACCATCTGCTCTAATCTTTTCCTTAAAAATAAATTTGCATCCAATAGGATTTATATCCTCTGGTGCATCCACTAAAGTCCATACTTTGTTGGTGTGCATGGAGTCCATTTCGGATTGAATGGCAGCCAGCCATTTGTCAGAGTCCTTACTTTTAACCGCTTTCGTATAGGTTAGAGATTCATCATTCTCAATGATTTGGGCTTCATTATTTTCAATAATGAACCCATACCTAACAGGTATAAGTCGCACTCTATCAGACCTATGGATAGGAGTTATGTATTCTGGTTCTTTTATGTGATTATTTGGTTGAGAAATTTCTATTTATTTTTCTTGAACTTCACTAAGTGTAATATTTCTCCCACTGCCTTTTTCTAGAATAAATTCTTTTTTCATGAAAGTGTCATGCCTACTTACAAAAATCTTCTGTTCAGTAAGGTGGTAGAATAAATATCCTATACTATCTCTAAGATATCCGATAAATAGACATCTGTCTGATCTAGCATCAAGCTTAGGTCCAAAATTTTTTTTGACATATGCTGGACAATCCCATATCTTAAGATACTTAAGATTGGATTTCTTACCTCTCCATATCTCATATGGAGTACTAGATACAGATTTAGAAGGTACTCTATTCAAGATGTAAATTGCGGTCTCCAAGGCATGACTCCAGAAGAAAATAAATAATTCAGTGAAGCACATCATGGACTGTACCATATCTAATAAGGTATGATTTTTTCTTTTGGCTACACCATTTAATTACGGTGTATAAGGAGGTGTCCATTCAGAGAGAATTTCTTTAACTTTAAGATAATCTAGAAACTCACTAGATAAGTATTCTCCTTCTCGATCAGATCGAAGAATTTTTATACATTGTCCAATTTATTTTTCGATCATACTTTGATACTCTTTAAATTTATCAAAGGCTTCAGATTTGTGTTTCATAAGATACACATATCCAAACCTAGATAAATCATCAGTGAACATTATAAAATAAGAGTATCCACCTCTGGTTTGAGTTATTATAGGACCACATACATCCGTATGTACAAGTCCTAATAACTCACTTGTCCTTTCTCCATGTCTACTAAATAGAGTTTTGGTCATTTTACGCATGAGACATAATTCACAAGTTCCTAATGATTCATAATCAAAAAGATCAAAGAACTTTTTTTTGTATAACTTGTTAATCCTAGCCTCACTAAGATGACCTAATCGACAATGCCAAAGTAAAGTATTATTTATGTCATCTCTCTTACGTTTTCTATTTTCATCAATATGAAATATATTATCATCAAAAAATAGAGTCAACAAACCATTGCTAAATATGCCAAAACAAATATTTTCATTAGAATATTTAATTGAGCATTCTTCGCTCATTACATCAAGACTATAACCTTGTTTTAATAACAAGGATATAGATATAATATTTCTAATGATCTTAGGCATATAATAATAATTTGTAAGCTTTAAGATCTTTCTAGAAGATAACATCAATATATTTATTCCTACAGCTTCTGCTTGGATAGACTCTCCTCCAGCGCCATAAAGCTTGAAGTCATCTTTCTTCAAACTCTTAATTTTCTGCAGCCCCTGCAAATATTTGCAGATATAAAAACCACAGTCGGTATCTAATATCCAAGAGTTTGAAATGGAAGAATTTAATGACAATATATTATGTATCTCATACACACCTTTTGGTATATTATGAAGAAGAATCCAGATTTCTCGGGTCTGGTTCGTTCAGATTTGATTGGATCGAGGGGCATATTTCAAAAATTTTCTCTCAAATCTAAATTAGATCTAACACTTTTTCATATCTAATTTATAATCTAATAATTAAAAAAAATAAAACTAAATTAATTATAAATTAATTTTTACCTTGATCTTGGGTAATCTGATTACCCGTTGATGATCCTGCGGGAGCTCTGAGGTTCTGGATCTAGCCACGCAAGCGCCTGATCTCTACCGGTATCCACTCGGGCTGAATCTAGAGATCTTCTCCTTCTCTTTCTTTTCTTCAAAAACTAGATCTAGATCTGATTTGGAGGATCTTAAAAAATACCTTTTGAAGATCACCCATCGTCTCTGCAGCAGTGCTGCCTTCTTCCTTTTTCGTCAGTCTTTCCTTGCCTGACTCGCACTAATCAGAAGGCCCAACTTCCTTGGGCATGGAGAGGATGGAGAGGGCTAGAGGGTGGCATGGAGAAGGTAGAGAGGCAGCCTTGGGGCATAGCGTAGAGGAGGGGTTCTCAAAAGTGGGCGCAGATAGGATCTTTTTATAGACTCTACTACGCCATGCAGTGCTGCATCATCCCGACCAATCACGTCACTTCATTCAATCAGATTTAAATCTAATTAGTGGGATGACATCACCTGATCCAATCAGATGAGAGACCCACAGGTTCATTCTTAGATGGCGCCTAAGACTGGTCAAAGTAGATACCCAAGGGCCACCTAAGTAGAAACCAAGAAGCAACCTGGAGTCCCATCCGTATGGGACTCCAGCATTCCTATCCATGTGTGCATGCCATCCTAGGCATGCACCCCCTTCTTTCAAATTTTTAGAGAGGATACAAGCCCCTATCTGCTCTCCAATAAGTGCATGACACATGGGCAGATGTCCAAGGGTCAAAGGTCAACGTTTGACCAAGTTAAAGTACAAGAATTAGCAGGTGACAAAAAATGGTAGGTATTGTCTCAAATTTATCTCAAAAATTAAGACAACCCTTTTCTAACTTGGACAAGTTTCAGTCAGATCAAGTAAAGATCTCTGAGTGAGCACAAATTCATTTGGCTCAGTCGAGACAACTTTTAAGATAGAAAAAGAAGAATGTTAGGCTTAATCGTGTGCTAACACGATTTTCTTGAACCTAATCGAATCTTATTCAAATCAATTGAACTGGATTAGTCCAATTGATGATATCTAGATCCAAACCCTTGTTTGTGTGATCCAGTTAGATTCAATTCTATATGGTAATGGGATATGTCATGATCTCCATCATCGACATCATCGAAATTTCTTTCGATGGATCACAACTTTTCTGATTCAGACAACTTAGAATGATCGATCATCTAAATCATTCTAATTGCTCCAAAAATCCACCAGTGACACCTACCAGCATATGGTGGCAACCCATCAAAACTAAAATGAACCTCTCGGTGCAGCTACTTGTATGATTAAATTCTTCTATCTTGAGCTCAGATCAGATTAGGGTTAAGGTGAACTCGTCAAACCCTAATTTCTATCATATGATTTAATCATTTGATTCAAATTCGATGTGAAAATCTTAATAGAAACTCTTTCTATTATTTCACTCTCTGCCATGGCCATGGGCTTATGGACTTGATTCTCATGATCATCATAGAGCTGCTCTTCATCCACCGAGGTAGATAGATTCCATCTTGGTGCAATTCAATTCCTATAATGAACATGCTATAGCCAACATACACCTCAGGATTCTGAATGGCTAGGAGACCGAGTCATGGTATAGTCAAACTATAACACCCTTAAGGTAAACTACCGATGCACCTCAGATCAAAGAACCAGACACACCACTGTAGGATCGAGTCAGTCATCGACGAGAAGGTAGACTTTCTTATGACTACTCGAGGTGGTCACACTCAATGCCCTCGTTCTCTAACGAGTACCTATACTCTCGCTTCGATGTCTCCACACCGTACACTCAAGACTCATCTACTAAAGAGAAGCGATTGTACACCAACCTTCTGGATCAATCACCATCCTCGTGATGATCCTATGGTTAGAAGCATTTTATGAGTTAATAATGATTATTCATGTCTTAAATTTTCAACTCTTAAAAATATGAATTATCATTACCATTAACTCAAAGGATATATCACAGACACTAAATACACATATGTGATAGAAAATAACCCATTTTATTGATTATAGTCAAAATTATAATTTTGTCCCTAGAAGTGTATCACAAGTGTCAGCCAATTCTAGCTTCTAGGGCACACATATCTAACAAACTCCCACTTGACCTAAAGCCAATTGGCTACAAATCTAAGTCCCATCTTCTCAAGGTGGGCTTTGATCTTTTGCTGGCCCAATGGCTTTGTAAGCGGGTCCACCGCATTGTCTATGGAGTCGACTCTCTTAACCTCGACATAATCCTTCTCGAGGTAATCACGGATGAGGTGGTATCGCCGCTCAATGTGCTTGGATTTTTTGTGAGACCTTGGCTCCTTAGCAAGGGCTATGGCGCCATTATTGTCGCAGTACAGAGGAATGGCATTTGATGGCATCACTCCGATCTCTATAGTAAACTTCTTATACCAGAATGCCTCATTCGTAGCTTCTGACGCAGCGATATATTCTACTTCCATGGTGAAATCTGCTATCACTGTCTATTTGGATCTTTTCAAACTAATAGCTCCACCATTGCACACAAACAGACTCTCAGATGTCGACTTTCGATCATTTACATCGGACATAAAGTCCGAGTCTGTATACCCCTGGACTTGGAGTTCTCCATTACCAAAGACCAATAACATATCCTTAGTTCTTCTCAAGTACTTAAGGAAACATTTCACAGAAGTCCAGTGTTCTTCATCTAGATTTGACTGATATCTTCTCGTGACACTCATGGCATGGGCTATATCAGGTCGTGTACATAACATGGCATACATGAGGCTCCCTATTGCTGAAGCATAAGGGATCTTGCTCATACATTCTATTTCCTTAGGTGTGCTAAGGCACATCTTCTTAGAAAGATGAATACCATGCCTGAAGGGTACTAAACCCCTTTTAGAGTTTTCCATACTAAACCTTTTTAGTACTTCCTCTATGTACATCTTCTGTGAAAGTCCTAGCATCCTATTCGGTCTATCTCTATAGACTTTAATTATCAGAATAAAGGATGCTTCTCCTAGGTCTTTCATGGAGAATTCTGAAGATAACCATATTTTAACTATGGTCAACATGGGAATATCATTTTCGATAAGGAGGATGTCATCTACATACAATATGAGGAAGACAATAGCGCTCCCATTGACCTTTTTGAAGACACATGGCTCCTCCTCATTCTTGATGAAACCAAACATTTTGATCACATCATTAAAATGAGTGCTCCAGCTCCGAGATGCTTGCTTAAATCCATATATGGACCTTTGCAGCTTGCAAACCTTGTGATCATCATCATTGGATGTAAAACCTAGCGGCTGTTCCATTTTTTCAAGATATCCATTTAAGAATGTCGTTTTCACATCCATTTGCCATATTTCATAATCGAAATATGCTGCAACAGCAAGCAATGTGCGAATGGATTTTAGCATAGCTACTGACGAAAAGGTATCCTGATAGTCAATGCCTTCGCATTGACTATAACCTTTTGCCACTAATCTAGCCTTGAATATCTCCACATTCCTATCTACACCAATCTTTCTCTTGAAGATCCATTTACACCCAATAGGTACTATACCTTCTAATGGATCTACCAAGATCCAGACTTGGTTTGATTGCATCGAGTCAATTTCTGACTTCATTGCCTCTAACCATTTCTCAGAGTCGATATCTGATATCGCCTTATTATAGATTTTGGAAAATCACCATGAACCCCATTACCTATGAGGAACATTTCCTCTACATCCTCTGAAATAATATCTAAGTACCTTTCAGGGGGATGGAAAATCCTTTTCGATCTATGAGGTGGAGGAGGTAGTGTATGGATTGGCTTAACCTGATTTGGTTCCATTTGGTCCATAGCTCGTTGCTCTTGTGAGACTTTCTCATCGAGCTTGGTCTACTTTCCAATGCCGCTATCTTGAATAAACTATTTTTTAAAAAAGATGGCATGTCAACTCACAATCACATTGTGATCTTCTAGAATGTAGAAATAATATCCTAATGACTCTTTAGGATATCTATGAATCGAGCTCTGAAGGACCTAAAGTCTAACTTGTCCGCTTATTGTCTTTTGACATGAGCCGGACAACCCCAAATTCTGAGATGACTCAGACTTGGTTTCTTACCATGCCATATCTCATACGGTGTGGTAGCAACAGTTTTAAAAGAAATCCTATTCAGTAAGTATATTGCAGTTAACAAACAGTATCCCCAAAGAAAATCAAAAAGGTCTGTGAAGCTCATCATGGATCGAACCCTATCTAATAAGATCCAGTTCCTTCATTCTGAAACTCCATTGAGTTGAGGTGTTCCTGGTGGAGTCCATTGAGAGACTATGTTATTTTCTTTGAGATAGTCCAAGAATTCCCTGACTAAGGTATTCACCTCCTCGATCTGATCGAAGAACCTTAATGGATTTTTCAATTTGCTTTTCTACTTCATGTCTAAATTCTTTGAACTTTTCAAAAGCTTTAGACTTGTGTCTCATAAGATACACATACCTATACATTGATAAATCATCGGTAAAGGTTATGAAGTAGACTAAGTTGCCTCTAGCTGGTACATCAAATGGGCCGCACACATCTGTATGTACTAGGGCAAGAAGATCTATGGCCCTTTCCCCATGTCCTACAAAAGGGAGCTTAGTCATTTTTCCATGAAGATAGGATTCACATATTGGATATGACTTGAAAGTCAATGGACTCAATAGCCCAGTTTTCTCCAATTTGTTAACCCTATCTTCTGCTATATGACCTAATCTTAGGTGCCATCGATACCTATCATTAGGACTATCCCTAGGATGTTTTGATTTTATGGCATTCACATTTTGCTCAAAATTAAAAATAGATACATCAACATGTAACTAATAAAGACCGTTAATAAGAAAACCATTTGTATTTTTATTTCTTTCATAAAGAATGTTACAATGGTCCTTAAGAAAACTAATTACATAGCCTTCTAATGCAAGGCAAAGAAACAGAAATCAAATTCTTGCTTGCTGCAGGCACATAATAATAGTCTTTTAATACTAAGTCTAAACCATATAGTAGTCGAAGAGGGTATGTTTTCACGGCCACGGCAGCAATCCTTGCTCCATTTTTGATATGTAGGATCATGTCACCATCCCTCAGCCTCCTACTATCCTTAAGACTCTACATAGAAGTGCATAAGTAAGCACTAGAACCAGAGTCAAGCACCCAACTGGATGTAGAAGAAATCGTAAGGTTAGACTCAATAATGAGTATACCTCCAAAAGGATCTACCTCCTTCTTCTTTAGGGTGGCTAGGTAAGTAGGGCAGTTTTGCTTTCAGTGGCCGTCATTATTGCAATGGAAACACTTTTCTTTGTCAGTGGTCTTCTTCTTCGGCTCTGCCTTTTTCTTCTTTCCTCCTTCCACCTTTTATCTTTTTGCAGACTTCTTCTTTTCAAAAGACTTTCTCTTGGAAGAAGTCCGTTCCATAGCAAGCACTGAGCCTTTAGAACCTTTCATGGAAAGCTTAACGGTAACCAGCATGTTCATAAGTTCGGCCAAGGAGTTTTGAAGTTTATGCATATGGTAGTTCATGATGAACTACCCAAATGCATCAGTCAAGGATTGCAGAATTATGTCATTCTGCAAATCCAAGTCCAACCTCACTCCGAGCTTCTCAAGCTCTTCCAAGTCCTTGATCATTATTAGACAATGATCTTGGACTGACTGCCCATCGCGCATCTTAGCCTTGAACAGTTGTTTAGTGACTTGATACTTAGCTGCGCGACTCTGTTCACCAAATGTTGGCGCTGAAGCTCATCAGACATCGAGCCTAACATGTAGTATCTAGCCTTATTATCTTCGTCAATCCACTTATCAAGAGATGTTCTCTGTTCAGTGGATGGATGAGCTGGTAAGGTGGGAGGGTCCTGATCCAATACATGAGTTAACTTTTTGGAATCTAAAATGATTTTGAAGTTTCGAAGCCAATCCTTGTAATTTGGTTCGGTCAGTCTATGGGTGTCCAGGATTCGTGCTAGTGGGTTGGATGCAGATATCTTCCTGTAGAGAGTCAAAGTTTCTAGTTAGATATTATAATTAAGACTTAATCAATTTGTTTAAAAATTTTATTTTTAAATAAATTAGCTTTCACTATTTTCTTGGATCCCTACACTCCCTCTGTAGAGATGCAAAAATCTCCATGATTACTAATTTCTAGTGGGTGGTGCGGTCCCACCAACTTACTTATCACCTCACCTAACAGTTATTAATGATAGGTTAGCCAATGAGTGAACAACTCTTGTTCAATGATTTCCTAATCATGGTGCACCCAAACTTGGTCTCTAATTCATGAATCTCATCGTGTCCGGAATATTGATCCACTCCTATAGTTAAGTCAGACCCATCATTTGCACAGATTGGATTTCTAATTGAGTCTCTCACTGTATCCAAAATATTGAGCCCAATTCATCCTCCAGCCCGTAGCATCCGATGCCTAATAGACATGGTTGCATCTTTCCGATGCAATTGAGCCACTGTAATCAGCCAAGAATAATCAACCTCGGAAAGGGCTCGCACATCTACAATGGTGGAAGACCTTAAACTTAATCTTTTCTTAGGAAGATTTGATTTAGGTCTCATTAAACTAGACTTGATATAGTCATAACCATTATGACTAACCTAGTGGCATAGGTTAGCTCCGATTATTGACCACCTCAGATCAGAACTGAGTCAACAAACATGGCCAGGTAAGAGAGACTGATGGAAGGGATATACCATTAACTCGATAAGAATGCATTCGAGTCGAGTAGCTTCCAATTAAAAACCAGTCGATCGTATCTGCCAAACTTATCTTAGACACCAAATTATTGAGACAGAACCAATCGGGTTAGCCTACAATCCAGACTCTAACCATTAAGCCTAATTAGGTCTTAGCTTGATCGATCACATTCGTGACTCGATCCTGACCCAGACTTAATCCTATTACGTTGGTCAATTTAAGCATTGTTGATCCCATCTAACCAACTCTTGATTTGATTTGATCAACCGCTAGACCTAATTGAGCTACCCAAGCCCGAACCCAGATTTATGAATATGTCTTAGATCTGAAATTCTTAATTTTAGACCTAATTGATATTTCATAAACTTAATTCTCAATTAAGTTAGGATTCATAAATAAAACATGTAAAAAGATCTTAGGGTTTCAGGATCTAAGATTTTGTAGAAAGTAAGTTTTCAATTTCTGATTAAGGACGAACGTGCAGCATCCCTACACATCATAAGAACACCCCATCGAATGAGAGGAGAGGGTCTTTAAGCCCTACTTTGTTCTTACGATCGGACGGCCAAGGAGAATGCCTTAATCAGAAATATAACTAATCTACAAAAACTAATTAGATCTAAGCATATATCTCATATATAAAAAATAGATCTAATTAAAACATGTTTTGTATATAACACATTTATCATGCATGCATATTTTTCAGATCTAAATTATCTCATAATCATCTAAAAAATTAAATTTAAATTCGATCATATCAAATAAAATTTAATCTAGATCCATTTGCAGAACTATTCTACAACTAGTCTAAACATGCAACTCTCATATCTCATATGAACAATTAATTTTATTTTATTTTTTATTTTTAGATTTGATTATAATATTTATAATATCAAAAAATAAAAAATAAATAGATCTAAAAAATACTTTTAATCAAATAAAAATTATGATCAAACAAGACTACATATAGAACAATTCTATTCCTAGTCTAGTTATGTATCTCATACATATTAGATCTAAATTAATTTATTTTAATTTTTTAATTTTTCAATTTTAGATTTAATCACATCTCATGTGATATCTAAAATTACTAATTAATTAGATTAAATTAGATATAAATAAATTTTATAAGAACCTGGCTCTAATACCAGTTGAAGGGGAATCCAGATTTTCTGGGTCCGATTTGTTCAGATCTGATTGGATCGAGAGGCATATTTCAAAAATTTATTCTCAGATCCAGATCAGATTTGACACTTTTTCATATCTAATTTATAATCTAATAATTAACAAAAATAAAACTAAATTAATTCTAAATTAGTTTTTACCTTGATCTTGGGTAATCTGATTACCCATTGATGATCCTGTGGAAGCTCTGAGGTTTTGGATCTAGCTACGCAAGCGCCTGACCTCTATCGATATCCACTCAGGCTAGATCTAGAGATCTTCTCCTTCTCTTTCTTTTCTTCAAAAATTAGATTTGGATCTGATTTGGAGGATCTTCAAAATACCTTCTGAAGATCACCCATCGTCTCTGCAGCAGTGCTGCCTTCTTCCTTTTTCGTCAGCCTTTCCTTGCCCGACTCGCACTAATCAGAAGGCCCAACTTCCTTGGGCATGGAGAGGATGGAGAGGGCCAGAGGGTGGAGTGGAGAAGGGAGAGGGGCAGCCTTGGGGCGTAGCTTAGAGGAGGGGTTCTCAAAAGTGGGCGCAGATAGGGTCATTTTATAGACTCTGCTGTGCCATGCAGTGCTGCATCACCCCGGCCAATCACATCGCTTCGTTCAATCAGATCTAAATCTGATTGATGGGATGACATCACCTGATCCAATCAGATGAGAGACCCACAAGTTCATTCTTAGATAGTGCCTAAGACTGGTCAAAGGGTCAAAGGTCAACGTTTGACCAAGTCAAAGTACAAGAATTAGCAGATGATAAAAAATGGCAGGTGTTGTCTCAAATTTATCTCATAAATTAAGACAATCCTTTTCTGACTTGGACAAGCTCTAGTCAGACCAAGTAAAGGTACCTGAGTGAGCGCAAACTCATTTGGCTCAGTCGAGATAACTTTTAAGATAGAAAAAGGAGAATGTTAGGCTTAATCGCGTGCTAGCATGATTTTCTTGAACCTAATTGAATCTTATTCAAATCAATTGAACTGGGTTAGTCTAATTGATAATATGCAGATCCAAACCCATGTTTGTGTGACCCAGTTAGGTTCAGTTCTATATGGTAATGGGATATGTCATGATCTCCATCATCGATACCATCGAAACTCCTTTCGATGGATCATAACTTTTCTGATTCAGACAACTTAGAATGATCGATCATCTAAATCATTCTAATTGCTTCCAAAATCCACCAGTGACCCCTAGCAACATATGGTGGCAACCCATCAAAACTAAAAATGAACCTCTCAGTGTAGCTACTTGTGTGATTAAGTTCTTCTATCTTGAGCCCCGATCAGATTAGGGTTAAGGTGAACTCGTCAAACCCTAATTTCTATCATATGATTTAATCATTCGATTCAAGTCCGATGTGAAAATCTTAATAAAAACTCTTTCTATTATTTCACTCTCTGCCATGGCCATGAGCTTATGGACTTGATTCTCATGATCATCATAGGGCTGCTCCTCATCCATCGAGGTAGATAGATTCCATCTTGGTGCAATCCAATTCCTACAATGAACATGCTATAGCCAACATACACCTCAGGATTTCAAATGGCTAGGAGATCGAGTCATGGTGTAGTCAAACTATAACACCCTCAAGGTGAACTATCGATGCACCTCAGATCAAAGAACCAGATACACCACTGCAGCATTGAGTCAGTCATCGATGAGAAGGTAGACTTCCTTATGACTACTCGAGATGGTCACGCTCAGTGCCCTCATTCTCTAATGAGTACCTGTACTCTCACTTCGATGTCTCCACACCATAGATTCAAGACTCATCTACTATAAAGAAGTGATTGTACACTAACCTTTCGAATCAATCACCATCCTCATGATGATCCTACAGTCATGAGCATTTTATGAGTTGATAAATGAAAATTCATGTCTTAAATTTTCAACTCTTGAAAATATGAATTATCAATACCACTAACTTAAGGGATGTATCACAGACACTAAATACACTTATGTGATAGAAAATAACCCATTTTATTATTTATAGTCAAAATTATAATTTTGCCCTTAGAAATGTATTACAAGTGTCAGCCAATTCTGGCTTCTAGGACACTCATATCTAACACATTATTTGCACCAGACTTCACGGTTGCAAGGTAAGCCTTGCAATTCCTCTTCCAATGACCTATTATGCTGTAGTGAGAACAAGTCGTCTATCCAAAGATCTTCTTCCCCTTTTTCTTCTTATTTATACCATCTTTAGGGTTCAGCCTCCTTTTTTAACCCTTTTTGCCTGCCTTCTTCTTGGAGATCCCATCCACAAGAAGAAGAGGAGCCTTATCCTTCTTGATATGGCTTTCTGCTATCTTGAGCATATTTAACAGCTCACGCAAGGAAGAATTCAGTTTGTTCATGTGATAGTTCACGACAAACTGAGAAAATGATTTTGGGAGTGATTGCAGGATCAAATCCTGACTTAACTCTCCATCCATAACAAAACCTAATTGACTTAATCGAGTGATTAGGTCAATTACCATCAAAACATGATTTTGTACGGATGTTCCTTCTATCATTCTTGCATGAAATAATTGCTTAGATATCTCATATCTAGCAGTCCTACTATGCTCTCCATAAAGCTCTTTTAGATTGAGCAATATGGATTGAGTGTCCATGCCATCATGCTGCCTCTGTAATTCATTATTCATAGAGGCAAGTATGATGCATTTGACAGTAAGAAAATCATTTTGCCACATCTTGTATGTGGACTTATCTTCATCTGTGGCATCATTTTCTAATGGCTTAGGATCAGGGGCATCAAGAATATAGGAGAGTTTTTCTTGACTGAGTACTATTTTTAGGTTTCTCAACCAGTCCAACATAATTTTGACTCAGTCAATTTATTTGAATCCAAAATTGAATGCAATGAAAGTGAAGAAGCCATTTAATCTACATAATAAAGAATAATACATAAGCAAACAACTCATGATGACAAACATAATTAAATTAGGAACTTTAATTTAATTATGTCTTCCACTATTTAATCAAAAAATCATAACCCTCTTATTGATTTTCTTAGTGAGAATAAGATCCTAATTCCTTATAAAAGGTCTTGTGGTTGCACAACAAACCTGTTATAAGTTCAAAGGTAGGAAACTCTTTTCCAATTGCATTTTATGCAACTCTCAAAAAACTTTTGCCTCTAAAATATTAATAGCCTTGTGTTAGCACAACAAACTTTAATATTTTAGTTTAAGTAGAACCCTTCATTTCTATACAGTCAAAATGAAATATAACTGCTTCTTGTGGTTACACAACAAAATAGTATATTCAAAATGCTGTAAGCATCTTCAATGCACTAGATTAAATATTACATCATTTCCCATGATAGATCTTGTGGTTACACAACAAAACTAATATGGTTCTGGACATAATAAGAACCTAGCATGAAGGAAGGCCTTAATGTAGTGAAATAATATAACACTAAGCATTTCAATCTAGAATTAAATTAATCGAATCGGCCAGATAAGTGGGAGAGAGATGGGAGTCCCTCCATTGCTTTTCTTAGACACCAATAAATTGGCCAGATCAGACAACAGAACCAATTAAAAAATCACGTTCTCTTTACCAATCATGAACCAATTTTCCTAGACACTGACTAATCAATTAGATATCCAGATTCATTCAGCTATTGGTTAATTACACTACAACTTAATATAATTTTAAATGTTCATGATACACATCCTAAATGCATGAAAATATTAATTATGAGAAAAAATATTAACATATAGACTTATTCTAGGACAACCATCATTACATAGTGAATTCTTTCTACTATGTCAAGGCAACCTTCACAGAATAATATATACATCATAATCTCATTATAAAAATAAAACTATGATCACATCATATAAATAACATGCTAAAAAAAAAGTCATATCATATTTACATTTAAGCCATTATAATATAAGCAAAGCAATATACGATTTAACCTAATGAGGCTTGCTTTGATACCACTGATGGGATTGGTGTATAGGATAGAAGCACAGATTTTAAAAGAAAATTATGAAATCATATAAACCAAACCCAAACCCTAGGACCACCTTATCAGCAATTAAATCATATAGCACGCAATTATAATATAAAAAAAATATTAGAACATACCTCTTATTGCTAAACCCTGAATTGACCCTAAATGCTTGCAGCAGTCTGTCAGGGGTTCCACCAGGTGTCCACGTGTTCACCCTCCAACATTGATCCACACAAAGATTTGATCGAGACACCAGCACCTCTGATTTATATAATTAAAATTTTAATAATAAAAACTTTAATTAAATGGGCAAGACCTTCGTTAGCCTTTATGTCACCTTCCTTGCCTCTCCTTACGTTTCTTTGTTTTTTCCTTGTCTTCTTAATTTCTCTTCATAGTTTTTTTATCTTAAGATGACTTTTTATCCTTATAAAGACAAGATTTGGACAAGAGAAGGGAAGAAAGAAAATTGGACAATAAGGAAATATTTGTAAGAAAGAAAGATAATTTTTTTTTATCTTTGGACTCTTGTGCGCACCTTTATTTATAATATACGTAGGGGTGCCATCACAATTTCTCGCATCCTTTTCATATTATTATCTCATGTCCCTTCAGCCTATCTCATGCCTCCTCAGATAATAACAACATATAGACTTAGTCCAAGAGGTGCCTTAAAGCAGAAGGACTCTCGCACTAATTCTACGTAAGATATTTACGAAGAGTCGCTGGCTTTCATTTTTGGCACCATCATTTTCAACCATTAGATCAGATAAGAAGTCCATCCAACGGCCTTAATATGGGATGCCCATTCAGCAAAATGGCGTGGAGATAATCTTTGAATAGTCAAAGTCCCAAGGGACTTTGACTTGGTCCAAGAGGCGCCAAGGAAGAGTGGACGACAAGGAGTCCTGGAGGAGTGGGCAGCAAGGAGTCCCTTCTCATGCAATTATTAATTAGATAATATAGTATTTAACCTACAAAAGGACTCTTCTGCACCCCATATCTGATGTCCATGCTAATATGAAAATTTATGCGATATGAAAAGGAAGGAAAAGTCAAAGAAGGTAGGCGCCAAACTAAATGCGCCATCTCTTGAACATGCGCATGAAAGACTTCTTCCACACAAGAAAGAGACTCTCTGGCATATGAGTGGGGTATGTGATGCCTCATCTGAAGCCCAATCAGTCTAGGATTAATCATTTCAATTGAAGACCAAATCCAATTTGGCTCAAATCGGACCTTAATTAGCCCAAATTAGAAGCTGATTCGAATCCGATTCGAATCTAGGTGCTAGGGTTTGCTACATGTGCTAGCATGTTCAACCTGCAAACATGATCTAATCCAATTCGATCCTTAATCAATTTTCTTTGTGTGTGACTCATTGGGTTCCATATCTAGCCAGCAGTAGGTCTGGATGTGATTTGACCTAATCTGATTAGAACTCAACTAAACCGATTTAGGTCAAAACTAGCCTACCCAATTTGACCAATTAGAACACTTTCTAATTTAATGATCAAATTAAAATTTTAATTTGATCAAACCCACAAGACATGATTGATGTCTAGCAACATATCGTGACTTTTCAAAAGATGTAAAATTTTGATGAAATACCAAAAATATCCTTCAGTGGAAAATTATCATGCAACTAGATCCTTCGATCATCCTGCATCCTGAATATGACTCTGGGTATGAAAATATGTCAAACCCAATATCATATTCATTTCTCTTTCAATCTTATGATGATGATTCATTTAATGAAACATTAGAAACCATTTCTAATTTTCATCATGCTTTGATCAAAGTCTTCCTGAATCATCATTTGTTTGAAGCAGGCAGGATGCTATTTTCTCTTACCAGGAGTGATCGATTCCATGTTAACCTACTCACAACCTTCATATATAATCTACCATATCCAGATCATCCCATACATGACTGAGTCATGAATGAGTATGAACCAAAATATGGATTCATATATATAAGATTCTATGGTAGTTTCAGGTCAAAGGATTACATGCACAATTCCACTATGAGAACCATCTATTGACATGTAGATAAGACTCCATTAGATATTCTCAACTTGGATCAATTCAGTGAACTCATTCTCTAGTGAGCACCCACATCCTTGTATTAGTATCATACACAAGTGATTGTGAGTTCAATCATCCTCTCAATTGAGCATACAAAAGATGTGCTAGTCTTATTGAAAATATTGATTCCCAACTCAATGTTCCATCGATTAGGAATATTTAAATTAGGGTTTTAAGATTTTAGGTCTCACTGGTATGATCTCATCATAATCCTAAAACCATAGCCTTAATTTATGGGATTCATCATAATCTTAAATAAATAATAAGACACTGCATATAATGAAATAAATACTTTTATTTATTTTAAAATATCATTACATGAGTTTGGAAGACAAAGAATAATCTAAAAAATAAATAAATAAATAAATTTTGATTGGCTTGAGGGCACATATCTTTCATCCGCAATATGGTATCGAAGCTTGTGATGCCAAGGATGATTGGCATTCAAGCGATATCATGGAGCATCAATTAGTATTAGAGAGAGGTGATGCTAATTGGTGTACTTACATCTAATATCAGAGCCAAGTTTCAGAGCCTGATGGTGCATAGAAGGATAGAAGAAGTCATACAAGATGAAATCAGAAATCTGCGTAAGGATTCCACGGTATGTCTCAAATCTATCTTTGTTATTGCTGTGGTTTGGCCAATCGGAAGTAGCGGATTGAAGATGGAGGTTGAGAGGATTAACGAGAAGAAATTTTCTTAGGGTGGAAGGATTTGGTGCATGATTTGCTGATCGATCTTGGTGGAAAGGTCAGGGTGTATGACGGTTATGTGACAGGCAGGGAGTGCTGGAGTGCTGCAGTAGCGCTTTCCTGGAGATGTAGGGCTGATAGAGGCTCGACGATGCAGCAGTCGAGGAAAGTATCTTAGCAAAAAGCATCAGGATTCTCTAGGAAGATAGGTAGTGTAGGACTATTGAAGAGAGGTTTTCCAAGGGGTAATGGTTGAAGGAAGACTGAAGAAGCGACTATACGTCCTTCAGTGTCTGAAAGATGGGAAAGTAGTTGGAGATGTATTTAGTGGTTCGATCAAAGTATGGATTTATGGAGCCTTGAAAGTGATGGAGATGGATGATCCATGGAGGTCCAGTAGGTTAGGGCTGGACAGCTGTAGAGTGGCACAGAGATGAGTCAGGGAGCACTGGAGTGCTGCAAGAGTGCTTCCCTGGAGGTATGGGGCTGAGAGAGGCTTGGTGGTGTAGCAACCGAGGAGTGTATCTCAGTAAAAAGTGTCAATGGTATCTCAAACAGATTGAAAGTAGGTCTCAGAAAGAGCCAGGAGGTCTTAGGGAGTGCCAGGAGGTCTCAGGCAGCTAGGAGTATCATGGATCAGGTTTCTTCTATAAGGGCATCAGGGAGAGTCGCGGTTTAGATGGAGGATGGTTCTCTGGAAGCAATTGAAGCGATGGCTGATATAGGGGCAAAAGAGAAGGACTAAGAAGAAATTTTCTAGGATTTAGTTGCCAGATTCAGAAGAGTTGGATGAGCTCTTGGGTTTTGGAGATGCCCATAGGTTGCGGAGGTATCCGAGATGGCTTCAAAGGGGTCCGCAGAGCGTAGAGTGTTCGAAGGGGCAGCGACGGTGTTCGAGGTACAGCGGTAGGCCCAGCAGTGCAGTGTTGGGTGGTTGGCCTCGAGGGACTCGATGATAGAGTCAACTTCTACGGCATCAGGTGGACTTTGGATAAAGGTGGAGCTCCGAAGAGGTGGCTTCACAATTGGAGAGGAATTTGACATGAGTTCAGAGCAGAAGGGTGCGGAAGGACCAATATCCTAGCACCAGCATTGGAGATGCATAGTTTCAAGTGGAGCGGCATGTGCAGGAGGACAGGCATAGTACTGAGGAGACCATGTTAGGATTTACAGTGAGTGTCAGTATAGGAATGCTGCAGGTTCTCCAGGGAAGTCCAGGAAAAGTGATGCAGCTGCTAAGCAAAAGGGATCCTACAATTCTAGGTTGGTGCAGAGGTGCAAGCATAGGTCTTCAGTGGTGGAGGCGGTCATCTCAAGGGCCTCAAGGATGCACAATAGCTGAAGAGGATTGGCGGAGGCGATGATTGCACAAGAGGCTGCCGAGTGCGCAGGGACAGAGAGATCATGCAGGAGGTCATTGCCAAGGGGTTTGCCAAGGCTTGGGGCACCAAGGTGAAGATTGTGAGGATTTATGGTGCTCCCAAGCCTTGGAAGGCCATGGAAGGAGTTAGGAGGTTGGTTCCAGAGATTCCAGGGGCTTGGTTGGTACTTTGAAGACCTAGGATATAAGGTGAAGCAAGGAACCAAAGCCAAGGAATCAAGACTGCAGAAAGAAGATTTTTTGCAGGTTAGCCTGCTCGGTCCAAAACTGGATCGGCTCAGTCTTAGAGCACGAGCAAAATAGAGAGCTGCACGTTCAAGACTGCTGGCATGGCACAGGACTGGGTCAGCTCAGTCTGAAACTGAGCAGACCCAGTGAAACTTAGCCGACTCACTACTGAGACTGAGCCGGCTTAGTGTGTAGACAGAGTTATGTGAGGGTCTATTTTGGGCTAGGGTCTGGAATGATCCTAGGGGTCTTAAGACCTAGTTTGAGAGGTCTTAAGGGGGCTAATTCATGTATGGGTTGGGTCTAGATTTAGAGGATGAGAGCATGAGAGACATGGATGTACATGGGCTTGGTGAGTGCTTTCATATATTGGGTTAGCCGGGGAGTTTTTTGATCGGGCCTAATGGCTATGTATAAATACATAAGTTATATTAGAGTTTCAGAAGGCTATGAATGCTATGGAATATAGACCTTTTCCCCCTCAATTCTCTTCTTCTCTTCTCTCTAGAGTTGCCGCCCTAGTGTTCTTAAAGAAGGCCTAGAGAAGGGGGGCATCTCCCTCAAGGCCAAGGAGGGAGGTGCCCAATCACAAATCCAGATGGAGGATCGGTGGTTTGCTGCCCATAGAGAATGTCACAGGTTTTTTCAAATTCATGCTAAAGATCAGGAGCTTCCACAACATGGTATCGAGGCTTATGATGCCAAGGATGATTGGCATTCGAGCGATATCATGGAACATCAATTGGTATCAAGGAGAGATGATGCCAGTTGGTGCGCTTACACCAAAAAGTATGGAGATGCTGTTATGGCATGTAGATAAAGTGTAGGGGTATATTTTACTGAACATAATCCAACTACAGAGCTCTCTACTGTCAAGAGTTGCTCACGAAGGATATGGGTATAAGTATTCCTTAGACCTGAGATCACCACGGTGACCTGCAAACAACTCACTGCACTTAGGTACCAGACTACCTGAATTTCTAATTCAGTGATGAAAGGCTACTGGGTGCAGTCAAATATTTGGCTTGTCGATGTGTGAGTCAAGATGGAATTGACCCTTCCAAGTATTGGAGCAAGTGCATCACTGTATTTCAATTTAGCAAACCCTCAATCGGGGTGGTCCATGTGATGGACACTAAGTTTTGAAATACACTATGGTTGAATTTTAGAATTGACAGTAAATCTTAGATCATCCTTTGAGCATCGAGGTCAAGGGGATGAATTATACGGTAATCATATGCCACAGGTTTGTCATTATTGTATTATAACTTTTGGACCTATCCGAATGTCGGGTACCATTGCTAGATGGTCACATTGATTGGTATAGGAAATTAGTTCCTGTGCTATCAACTAAGGATTCGAACCTATGGGATCATACACAATAGATATTTCTACCTGATCTGATGGCTGATATTAAGTCTTGATGACCTAGAACTCTATGGTCAAGCATCCCATTGGATTGAAACTCTGTGATCAAGAGTCCCACTTGACTAGGACTCTATGGTCGAGAGTCCCACTGGACTAGGACTCTCTAACCAAGAGTCCTAGTGGACTGGGACTTTGAGTCCTACTTATCTGAGACTCTCTGATCAAGGGTCCCACTGGTCTGAAACTCTATTATCCTGAGATCCATTCGTTTAGAATACTGGATTCAAGAGTCCCACTAGATTGGGACTCTTCAGAAATTTCATATTGATTGGACTCTGATGCCCGATAACCCATCCGATTGGAACTCTAATATTTTTGAAGGATTAATTAGCAATTTGATTTTTGATTAGCTTAATTTGATTGAGTGATGAGGATTTGATCATGTCTAATTGAATTTTATTCAATTGGGTTTGACCCGATCAGGTCATGAGATGACCTAATCACTAAGGAAGATTCAATCCTGATTTGATCAGGTCCTGGACCTAATTAATTTCAAATTTGATTAGAATTTTATTGATCTGAATTAAGCCTAATTTGGTTGGATTAAACCTGGTCTAGTTGATTTAAGTTAATTGGTTTGGTTGAAACCAATTAGGACCAAGTCAAATGAGATTTGAATTTAAATTCTCTCTAGCGCCCACCATATTTGACTTTTCCAACTTGACCCATGCCCTCCTCTAATTTTTGCATGAGATTTCTCCTATAGAAATGATTGTGCACCCTTCCTCTCATCTACCTTTGACCTGGTCCAAGGGTTGGACTAGTTCAAACTAAGTTGAATTTTGAATTCAACTTGGTTGGTTTGAAATTTGAAAAACCTAATCTCTTCCTTATCTATTCTCCATGCCTACCTAAACTTTTTGTCACACATTTTTTTGGCAATTTCTGATAGAGGGCGAGTAGAAGGAGAGTCCTTCTACTCATCACCCTCTCGGATAAGGCGTTGGAAAAGGATAAGACCCTATTTGAATTCAAATGCTAGAAGTTGGTTGAAACTAGTTCAACCAATCTTAAGCTATCCACTCCATATAGAATTTTAATTTATTTTTCATGTAATAAATTATGAGAATTTTTGTGTGTGAAGCCTGAGGGGTTATCTTTTTGTGGGAAAAATTTGAAAGCAATTGGGCATTGGTTTGGGCAAAAGAAATCCTAGAGTGAAGGTGAGCAAAGTCCTACAGCACTTTATTTTTCCTTTATACCTCTATTCTCTTCTAATTTTTGTATCTAAGGACACCTAATTTTTAGATATGATCTAAATAGTGTTTATAGATTCGAAAGTCATCTTTCTATAAAAACTTTTTTCATGGAAAAACTCCACACAGAGAGGGTGTGAGAGGGTTTTTAGTGTATCAGGATTTTTGTGCCGAGTGAAACCAAAGACTTGGGAATCTAGGTTTGGGTCGAGAGATCGAGTGCTATGAGCATCGGATCGCCACCAAATTTGAAACACCACTTCATCATCCTTCGAAGTACATGTTTTAATTTTTTAGAGTATCTAGAATATCAAAAAGAAGATAATCAATTGGATCGATCATGATCAGCCATTGAAGGCCCCGACAAGGAGCTAGCATCTAGTAGGACTGATCGGGATCAGGAGCTCCATGTGGATCAATCATAGAGGTCGAACATATATGCGGCTATAGTGAGACACCAAAGCTTATTTGATGGATTCAGATTATGCTGATCAGTTATCCATCCATAGGTATCAAGTTCTAAACTCATATCGATCAACAAATTTGATTTGCTGATCGATCACATTTAAATTTTAAATTACATATTAGCATGTCTAGATCCTAAGTAGGATTTAAATTAATTAGATCAATGCATGCAGTAGATTAATATTTAATTAATTTTAGTTTTTACTACTTTAATTTCAAAAATATTTTGAAAATGTATGCTAAAAATCATGCTCGATTTTCTGCAATGGTATCAGAGCAACTAGGTTACTTGACATATCTAATATATAATTTAGAAATTAAATGTTAGTATATTTGATATGCTTAATCTGGATAACTTAGTAATCAAAAATAAATGAGCTACCAAGCCATCCGATCATAAGGGATAAGTATGGTTTAAAGGCCATGTCCTCCCATTCAGTGGGGATCCCTTATGGTGGTAGGGGTGCCACTGTGAACTCATTCATTAAGATGAACCGTAAAGGATTTTAATGATTGAAATTATTTTAATTAAAAAATTAAATATGAATATATTTTAGATTAAATCTAAAAGGTTGATTTATAATTTAATTTTTATTATATTTTATTTTTTTATTTAAAACTAGCAATAGATTGCTGTTTGAGAAATGAGCCGACCCATTTCTGAAATGAGTCGACCCATTTAAAAAATAGAAAATAAAAATCTTTCAAAATTTAAAAACTATTTTTGAAATGTCGAACCCTAATCCAGCAGTCCAAAAACTTAATTAAAAAAATTAAGTATTATTCATAGGATCTAGAATTATGAATTAAGATCCTAAGACAAAATCATAAGATTATGGGTTAAAGGGTTAGATGAATTAGCTTCATTAATTAGGTTAGACCTAAGGTTAGTTAAAAAATGAATTTATCTAGAGTAATTGATCAAATTTAATCAAGTATTGAATTAGATTAGATCAAGGACACTCTAGAATCAACTCCAATAGTTATAGTTGGACAAGTCCATGTCTTTAACTAGACTAAGAAGGGCTTGATTCATGGCTATGCAGTTAAGTCCGAAATTACTAGGTTGATTAGATTATGCCTAATTAACTAGTTGGTGTCTAAGATAAGTTTGGTAGTCTAGGTTGATGGTTTTTAATTGGGAGCTACTTGCATTGATTCGAACTTTGATGAGTTAATGGCATATCTCTTTCACTGATCTCACTTACCTGGTCGGCGTGGTCGATTAAGATTTGATTAGATCACTTGGTGATTCAGACTGATCCATGTCATTAGGAATCAGTTTGACTAATTTCAATCAATAAGACTGAATTAGGTGCTCATGGACTTGAATTGATCCTAGTCCTAACCTGTTGACTTGATGAAGTCAGTGGAAGAATTTGACTTGGTGAAGTCAGTAGGAGAAATTTGGTCTGTATCCTTTCTATCCTTAAATCACATGTAAACTAAATCTACTAAATTATTAAATCCTTAAAATGACTAAGTTATGGGGATAACCGAATCATAGCCTCCCATTAAAGTGAATAATAATAAGTCAAATTTTCTAGGTGAACATTGAAAGTGCCTTACACCTGATGTTTATTTGGATATTAAAATTACTATACATCATATGATGATTAGGTCACACTCTCTTAATGGTGATCAGGTTAGCCAGAGCTTTCCTCAAGCCTGGTTTTCACTGGTTTGATGCACCGAAGTCAATCATGTTAATGGTTGGACCTAACTAGACCTTTTCAGTGGAGGCCATAGCCTACTAATTTGGCATCTAGGGCAAAACCTAAATACTAAAAATTATTTGGAGAAATAATTAATTATGAACCTACCTGTAGATGCACATGGGTTAGCCAGAGCTTTTCTCAGGCCTGTATGTAGTCTATGTGGATTTCAATACCTGCTAAAGAGTTAGTGTAATTCCTCGAATTGGATGTAGAAGCTACCAATTCGTTAAAAATAGTGGAAGAACCTTTAGACTAAAGTTCAAGTCTTTAGTATTAATTAATTTATGTACTAATCAGGTTTCATATTTTTTTTTCATATAATTTGAATGGCTAGAGTTAGTCCACTCCATTCACTATTGGATAGCGGCAAGTGTTTAGGACCTAAGAATAAGAAGTCTAGTGTTGACCCTGATCAGGCAGACCCAGAGAGGAATGATCCTCTTGATCTAATTAGGCTAAATAGTAGAAATTAGTAAATGGTTGCTGGTCAAGACTGTTACATGATAGCACCTTGCAATTTCTCCGTATGTGATACATCTACCTAGGTATTAGATACCGAGAGTCCGATTCATAAATGTAATTCATTGCATGGACTTTAAATTGGTAGAAAATCTGAGAATGATAATAGATTTCTTAATATTAGGGATGAAAGTCAAGTTCCAATTCTAGCATTGAAAACTCTTAAACTATTTTTCAAAAATAATAGTGTCATTTTAAATGACTGTCACTATTGTCCATCTTTTATGATGAACATAATATCTATTTGGCTTTTGACCCAAGATGGTTATAGTTTATCAATAAAGGGACATTATTACGATATCATTATGAATGATGCCACAATAATGCAAGAATAACTAAAAAATAATATTTATGTTTTATGATAGTCTATTAGTGTAATGACATGTCGAATAAATGATGAAAACTAGATAATGTCACTAATGCTTATCTTTGGCACTGTAGGCTCGGTCATATAAACAAGAATAGGATTAACAGATTAGTCAAGGAGCATATCCTTGACATTGATGATTGTGAATCATTGAATACCTATGAGTCCTATCTTCTTGGTAAGATGATCAAATCACCTTTTACAGGAAAGGGTGAGCAAGCCACTGAGCTTTTAGGTCTAGTACATACTGATGTATGTGGACCTATGAACATATATGCTAGAGATGGATTTTACTACTTAATTATATTTATTGATGATCTATCTAGGTATGAGTATATCTATCTTATGAAGAGTAAATTTGATTTGTTTGAAATATTCAAATGATATCAAAATGAGGTAGAAAAATAACTTGGAAAGAGTATTAAAATTCTTCGATCTGATCGAGGAGGTGAATATCTTTCCAATGAGTTTTTGACATATCTAGGAGAGAATAAGATTCTCTTATAATGGACTCCTCCTAGAACACCACAACATAATGGTGTATTTGAAAGGAGGAATCAAACCCTGTTGGACATGGTTATGTACTAGAAACTGTCTATTTTATTTTGAATAATATTTTGAGCAAGTCTATTGCAAAGACTCCATATAAGATATGGATTGGGCGTAAGCCGACACTCTCACACTTTAAAATTTGGGGATGTTCGGCTTATGTTAAATGTTTGCAACCAGAAAAGCTTGGACTTAGGTCCAATAAATGTCTGTTCATAGGATATCCCAAGAAAACTAGGGATTATTACTTATATCTTGTTGAAGAATAAAAGGTGTTCATCAGCAATAGAGCAGTCATTTTGGAAAAGAAGTTCCTTGGTGAAGGAACAGCTGCCTCTAATATTAAACTTAATGAAGTTTGATGGGTGGACGAACTGATACATTCTAGTGAACCTGCAGAACTAGATATAATAAGATCAAATCCAGAGCCTACTAAAATAGCACCAAGAAGATCCGGTAAAGTACCGCATCAACCAGATAGATACTATAGTTTCTTGATTCGGAATGATGATCCTGTCGAACTCGATGAGAACGACGAGGATCCAATCACCTACATGGATGCCATGCAGAGGTCCAACTCTGATAAATGGCTGGAAGCCATGAAGTCTGAAATAGAGTCCATGATGGTCAACAGTGTATGGATACTAGTTGATCCACCTGAAGGGGTAAAATCTATTGGGTGTAAGTCAATTTTCAAAAGGAAATAGGATGCAGATGGAAAGGTGGAGATCTATAAGGCTTATCTAGTTGCCTAGGAATATCGTCAGCATTATGGTATTGACTATGATGAGACATTTTTTTCAGTGGCAATGCTCAAATCTATTCGGATCATGCTTGCTATAGCAACATACTTAGACTATGAGATCTGGCAAATGGATGTAAAAATAGCTTTTCTAAATAGAGAGCTGGATGAAGAGATATATATGATACAGCCTGAGGGTTTCACATCCACAGATGAGTCTAAGGTGTGTAGGCTTCAAAGATCCATCTATGGATTGAAGTAGGTATTGCTGAGTTGGAACATGTATTTTGATAAAGTAATCAGAATGTATGGCTTCATTAAGAACGAAGAAGAATCCCAGGTATATAAATGGGCCAATGGTTCTATTGTTGTATTCCTAATACTATATGTTGATGACATTCTCTTAATCAAAAATGACATCCCTGCATTATAGGAAATAAAGGTTTAGCTGTCGTCTTAATTCTCCATGAAGGACTTAGGAGAAGCTTTCTACATCCTAGGGATGAAGATCTATAGGGATAGATCTAAAAGAGTGCTAGGATTATCCTAGTCCACATATATTGATACCATACTGAAGAGGTTCGGCATGGAGAATTCCAAGAAGGGCTATCTCCCGATAGGTCATGAAATTTTGCTCTTAAAGAGAGATTGTCCGACAACTCCTTAAGAGAGAGAGCATATGAGTAGAATACCATATGCTTGGATAGTGGGTTCTATTTTGTATGCCATGATGTGTATGAGACTAGACGTGGCATACTCACTAGGAGTAGTGAGCAAATACTAGTCTAATCTAAGTGAGAATCACTGGAAGATTGTGAAGATCATCCTGAAGTATTTGAGAAATACCAAGGACCAGTGGCTCATCTATGGAGATACTGACTTGAAACTTATGGATATATTGATTTCAATTTTCAGTCAAATCATGATGATAGCAAAAATATGTCAGATTTTTTATTTATCCTAAATGATGGAGTGGTCTATTGGAAGAGTTTCAAGCAGCACACTATAGCCGATTCTGTATGCGAGGTAGAGTATGTCACAGCATCTAATGCTACGAAGGAAGCTATGTGGCTATGAAAGTTCATCGACGAGCTGGCAGTGGCACTTTTCTTGAATGGTCCGATTCTGCTACATTGTAACAGCACTGGAGCTATAGCTCAAGCAAAGAAGTCAAAGGCACATCAGTGCACCAAACATATTCTACGTCGCTACCACCTTGTACGAGAAATCATGGAGGGAGGTGATGTCGAGCTTTAAAAGATCGATGGAAAGGAGAATGTGGCTGACCCCTTTACTAATGCTCTAGGAATCAAAGAGTTTGATAATCACAAATGAAAGGGGTATTCGATACTGTCCTGAGTGGCTTTAGTCTAAGTGGGAGTTATTGAAAATTATATCCTAAAGCCAATAATCTAGGTAGTAGATGGTTGAGCAAATATAATTATACTTAAATTATTAACAAATAAAATTATTATTTTGATCTTTTCATCACCTTGTGCATCTTTCTATAATATACTCTTCTGTGATGAAATTCTTAGGACTATTTAGACTCGACAAAGAAGGATTTATCATTTAGTCCTCAAACATGTTCACGATCAAATGATTCGTTGTTATCCAGGATGACAACGTATCGAGTGTAGGTCATTGTGTGCCATAAGTGTTGGTTGTCCTCTTAACCAAAAAGTATGGAGATACTGTTATGGCATGCAGGTGAAGTATACGGGTACATTTCACTGAACGTGATCCAACTACGAAACTTTCTACTATCAAGAGTTACTCACAAAGGATATGGACATAAGTATCCTTTAGATCTGAGATCACCTTGGTGACCTGCAAGTAACTCACTGCACTTAGGTATCAGACTACCTGAATTTTTAATTTAGTGATGGAAGGCTACTAGGTGCAGTCAAGTACTTGGCTTATCGGTGTATGAGTCAAGATAGGATTGACCGCTTCAAGTGTTGGAGCAATTGCATCACTATATTTTAATTTAGCAAACCCTCGACCAGGGTGGTCCATATGATGGATACTGAGTTTTGAAATACATTGTGGATGAATTTTAGAGATGATAGTAAATCCTAGATCATCCTTTGAGCATCGAGGTCAAGGAGATGAATTATACGATAACCATATGCCATAGGTTCGTCATTATTACATTGCAACTTTTCAATCTATCCAAACGTCGAGTACCATTGCTAGATGGTCACATCGATTGGTATAGAAAATTGGTTCCTATGCCACCGGCTAAGGATTCGAACCTATGGGGACACACACAATAGAAGTTTCTACCTGATCTGATGGCTGATATTGAGTCTCAATGACCTAGGACTCTATGGTCAAGAGTTCCACTGGACTGGGACTATGTGACCAAGAGACCCACTCAATTGGGACTTTGAGTCCTTCGTATTCAGGACTTTCTGAATGAGAGTCCTGATAACCTAGGACTCTATGGTCGAGAGTCCCACTAGACTGGGACTCTCTGACCAAGAGTCCTAGTAGACTGGGACTCTGAGTCCTACTTATTTGGGACTATCTAATCAAAGGTTCCACTAGTCTGAGACTCTATGATCTTGAGATCCATTCGTTTAGGACACTGGATTCAAGAGTTCCACTAGATTGGGACTCTTCAGGAGTTTCATATTGATGGAACTCTGATGCCCGCTAATCCATCCAATTGGGACTTTAATATTTTTGAAGGATTCATTAGTAATTCAATTATTGATTATCTTAATTTGATTGAGCAATGAGGATTTGATCAAGTCTAATTGAATTTGATTCGATTGGGTTTGATCCGATCAGATCATGAGATGACCTAATTGCTAAGGGAGATTCGATCCTAATTTGATCAGGACCTGGACCTAATTAATTTTTAATTTGATTAAAATTTTATTGATTTGAATTAAGCCTAATTTGGTTGGATTAAAGCTGATCTTATTGGTTTAAATTAATTAGTTTGGTTGAAACCAATTAGGATCAAGTCAAATGAGATTTGAATTTAAATTCTCCCTAGCGCCCACCATATTTGACTTTTCCACCTTGACCCATGCACTCCTCTAATTTTTGCATGAGATTTCTCATGCAGAAATGATTGTGCACCCTTCCTCTCTTCTGTCTTTGACCTGGTTCAATGGTTGGACTAGTTCAAACTAAGTTGAATTTTCAATTCAACTTGGTTGGTTTGAAATTTGAAAAACCTAATCTCTTCCTTATCTATTCTCCACGCCTATCTAAACTTTTTGTCACACATTTTTTTGATGATTTCTGATAGAGGGTGAGTAGAAGGAGAGTCCTTCTACTTGTCACCCTCTTGGATGAGGCGTTGGAAAAGGATAAGACCCCATTTGAATTCAAATACTAGAAGTTGGTTGAAACTAGTTCAACCAATCTTAATCTATCCACTCCACATGAAATTTCCACTTATTTTTCATGCAATAAATTATGATAATTTTTATGCATGAATCCTGAGGATTTATCTTTTAATGATAAAAATTTAAAAGCAATTGGGGATTGGTTTTAAGCAAAAAAAATCTTGGAGTGAAGGTGAGTAGAGTCCTATAGCACTTTATTTTTCCTTCATGCCTCTATTCTCTTTTGATTTTCGTATCTAAGAACACCCAATTTTTAGATATGATCTAAACACGATTTATAAAATCAAAAGTCATATTTTCATAAAATCTTATTTCATAGAAAAACTCCACACAGAGAGGGTGTAAGAGGGTTTTCAATGCGTTAGGATTTTTCGATTGAGTGAAACCCAAGACCTGAGAATCTGGGTTCAGGCGGATCACCACCAAATTTGAAACACCACTTCATCATCCTCCAAAGTACATGTTTTGATTTTCTAGAGTATCTAGGAGATCAAAAATAAGATGATCGATTGGATCGATCATGATCAGCCATTGATGGTCCCAACGAGGAGCTAGCACTCCAGTGGGGTTGATCAGAATCAGGAGCTCCATGTGGACCAACCATAGAAGCCGAATACATATGTAGCTACGATGCGACACTAGAGTATTATCCAATGGATTTTGATTATAGTGATCAGCTACCCACGTATAGGTATCAAGTTCTGAACTCGTATCGATCAGTAGATTTGATTTGCTGATCGATCACATTTAAATTTTAAATTATATATTAGCAAGTCTAGATCCTGAGTAGGATTTAAATTGATTAGATCAATGCATGTAGTAGATTAATATTTGATTAATTTTTGTTTCCACTACTTTAATTTCAAAAATATTTTAAAAATGCATGCTAAAAACCTTGCTCAATTTTCTACAATACCAGTACTTCATACTTCTTGATTAAGAGGACAACCAATATTTACGACATACAACAACCTACACTCAATATGTTGTCATCCTAGATAATAATATGTCATTTTATCATAAACAAGTTTAAGGACTAAACGATAAATCCTCCTTTATCGAGTCTAAATAGTCCTAAGAACTTCATCATAGAAGAATTCATTACAAGAAGATGCACAAAAATGATGAAAAGCTAGAATAATTATTTTACTCATTAAAAATTCAAGTATATTTTTACAATTAGCTCAATCACCTACAACCTAAATGATTGACTTTAGGATATATTTTTCAACAACTCCCACTTAGACTAAATCCATTCAGAACAGTATCGTATACCCATCTTCTATTTGTGATTGTCAAACTCTTTGATTCCAAGAGCTTTAGTAAAGGGGTCGGTCATGTTCTCTTCTCCATCGATCTTTTGAAGGTTGACATCACCTCGCTCCACGATCTCTCAAACAAGATGGTAGCAACATAGAATGTGCTTGGTGCGCTGATGTGCCTTCGGATCCTTCGCTTAAGCTATGGCTCTAATGCAATCACAATAAAGCAGAACTAGACCATTCAAAGATGATGCCACTTTCAGCTCATCGTTGAACTTTTGCAGCCACACAGCTTTCTTCATAGCATCAGATACTGTGACATACTCCACCTTGCACATAAAATTGGCTATAGTGTGCTGCTTGAAACTTTTCCAGTAGATCGCTCCTCCATAAAAGGTAAACTCATAATCTGAAATACTCTTACTATCATCGTGCTACAAAAATGGTCTATGGCAGTGCATACTATGATAGCATTTTTTGAAACCGCTGCCATAGATCCTATGGCAGTGGTTTTCGTTAACCGCTACTATAGACCAAATCTATGATAGCAGTTTTTGTAACCGCTGCCATAGGTCCAATATATAGCAGTGATTAACAAAAATCTCTGCCATAGGTCAAACCTATAGCAGTGGTTATAAAAACTGCTACCATAGGTTGACCTATAGCAGTGGTTAGTGAAACTGCTGTCATAAGTCGGACCTATAGTAGCGGTTAGTAGGAATCGCTGCTATAAGTTTATTTATGACAGTGGTTAATTGTAATCGCTACCATATATATATATATATATTTTAAAAATATTATATAATTTTAAAATTTAATGTTCATCTTTATCGTTCATTATCTAAATAATTATCATTAGAGCATCGTCGCAAAAGGTCACCTCGATCCGATGGCCCTAGCTTCATCGATCAAAAAAATTTGATTTCGGTGATCATGAACAATAATGCGATGATCTAATAGATAGAGACCTCCGATGGATCCAAAAATCTACAACAATGATCATGATGATGTTTGTAGCATACTATCAAAATTTCACTTCAATTGAATATCGTTATCTTAGTCAATTTAATATAGATTAGTTTCGACCGTTAAATGATAAACGAGTGATCAAAGGACCAAACAGTATCCGATTATGAGATAATTTTTTTTATAAATATTCTTGGCTACTACTTTAATTATTTTTTATGGTGGTAATTATAAAATTCAACTTGTGAGATGAAGAATGATCTAAAACTATATGTCTCCTGATAATCATTTTGAAACTTCAATGGTTGTTATGATCGTGCTTTTGCAATATCTGCTTAACATGAATAGTTTATATAAAAATAATTTAAATTTTACTATCATCACTATATAAAATATTTAAAATTATAACAAAGATCATTTAACTAAAAAATTATCTCACAATCGAATGCCGTTTAACCCTTTGATCACTTGTTTCTAATTTAACGGTCGAAATCATTCCATACTAGATTGACCATTATAATGATATCCGATTAAAGTAAAACTTTGCTAGTATGTTACAAACATCATCGAGATCATTGTTACAGGCTTTTAGATCTATCGGAGGTCTCCATCTATCAAATTATCGCATCATTATTCATGATCGTTGAAATCAAAATTTTCTAATCGATGAAGCTAGGGCCATCGGATTGAGGCAATCTTTTGCGATGATACTCTAATGATAATTATTTAGATAATGAATGGTGAAGATAAGAATTAAATTTTAAAATTATATAATATTTTAAAAAAATAAAAAAAATATTTTTAACTTACGATAGTGATTATCAAAAATCACTACTATAGATCTACAGCAGCGGTTATAGAATCACTATCGTAGATCTATAGCAGCGGTTCGATAACTACTGCCATGGGTTAGATTAAAAATTCCTAAATTTTTCTTGCTATCCTTCTGTGCGTGCTCGATCTCTCTATATCTCTCCCCCTCCTCTCCATTGTTAGTGAGACTTCTTTCCCCCCATCCAACGTCGCTCCTCCTTCCCCCTCGGTCGTCGCCACCCCTCCCCACCACCCTGCCACCCCCAGCCACCCCATCTCCAACCCCCCACCCCCCCCCCCCCGGCCGCCCTCCTTCCTCCCATCCCCAGCTACCCCTCCCGTCACCCTGCTAGCCCCCACCCCCCAGCCCCCGCATCCCCGACCGCCCCTTCCCGCCACCCCCCACCCGGCCCCTAACCCCCACACTCTCCCTCCCGATCGTCGACCCTCCCATCACTATAACTCTCAGGCCTCCTCGTTACTATGCCCCTCCCCTGGCCCCCATCCCCGACCACCTCTGCTCTCTCTCTCTTTTCTTTTTCTCTCTCTTCTTTATCTCACTATCTTGCTTTTATTTCATAGGTTACCTCTATTACCGTCGTCCTCCACTAGCGTCATCACCAATGATCCTCGGAGCTTTCGATGCGATCCACCCTCTATAGCCGTAGATATAATTTTTTAAAAATTTTATAGTACTATTTATTAATCATGTATATTTATAATAATTTATAAAATATTTATAATAAATATTATAAATATTTATTATAAATATTATAATTATCTGTATGCCATAGTTTTTGGGTCGTGCCATGGATGTAGCCTTAGGCTGTGCCATATCAACGGTTGTGGACTAGATCTATCAATAGATTGGGTTTGGATCGAAATCTGAATATTTAGATCCGAACCTAATTTTAATTACTAATATCGAATCCGAATCCAAATATCTGATGGATCTGTACTTGAAGTACCAGATCCAAATCCTAATGGATCTCGGAAGGCCGGACCTAATTTCGAGACCCAAAACTAAAAAATGGAAAGACTGAGAGGAAGATCGACAAATTGAGAGAGGGAGGGTCGGTCGCTCATCGGCCACCGACAAGGGAGACGAGAGTGGGAGGGAGGGGGTTCGGCCTCGCCACCATGCCGGCGAGGGAGATCGAGAGAGGGAGAGAAAAAGAGAGAGATCCGACCTCGCCACCATCATTGGGAGGGAGGGGTCCGGCCTCACTGACGAGGGAGATCAAGAGAGGGAGAGTAGGAGATCGAGAGAGCGAGAGAGGGAGGGAGGGGGTTCGATCTCGCCGGCATCACTGGGAGGGATGGGGTCCGGTCTTGCCAACGAGGGAGATTGAGAGAGTGAGAGAGGAAGGGATGGGGTCCAGCCTCATCGGCGAGGGAGATTGAGAGAGGGAGAGAGGAAGATCGAGAGTTGAAAAAGCTAGGAGGGAGGGGTTCGGCCTCACCGCCATCATCGGTGAGAGAGATCAAGAGAGGGAGAGAGGGAATGATCGAGGGGATGGCACACAACCGAGCCGACTCGGGTCGTGATCGAGCCGACTAGGAGAGGATCCAAGCCAGATGTCTCGGGCACAGAGCTGGCCTTAGGCATGGAGCTGGCTCGACTTCTAAGCAAATAGAATTTGATATGTCTTTCTAAGGTTCCAACTTTAAGCCCTAAGGTGCCACCATCATCTACTTTGTTCTTCTTTCAGGTTTCTAGATTAATACTAAGGTTCACACAAGAGATCAGATCTACGACTATTGCTCATCCTTAATTATTTATGAATGTAATTCATGTTGTAGAATTTATTGCATAATATTTTTTGGATGTTTATATCTTGTTGCTTTTGTTTTTTGCATTGCATAACGATAGACCCATCAATTGATTAGTGTACATATTAGAGACTATTTATTGATGCTATACTAATATTATTATTCAACATGTTATATTGATTAATGTTCATTAACATTGCAGGTCACAATGGCCTGGATACCTCTGGGCCCCATGACCATCAATGTCAAGTCTTGGGGCTTGAGCACTCTGGGAGGATCCAATGCAGGCCCGAACACACGCCGATGAGCTACTGATCTGAGGCAAGAGTCTCCTCACAAACTTCTAGTGTTGTCAACTGGGAGGAGCTTGAGGAGGCATTGGCATGGCCAGATCATGCTGCGACATGGACAGATCGGGTTGAGGAGCGTGCATCTCATCTAGAGGGCATCGTGAGCAACATGATGTCGATGCTCAGCGTGTATTTTGGAGTTACGAGCTTCAAGGATATATTAGTCCGCATTCTAGCTCTAGCTTCAACTCTGGCTTCGGCTCCAACACCAGCTCTAGCTCCAGCTCCAGCTCTGGCTCCTACTCCAGCTCCCAGTGATGACGACGATGATGTAGATTTAGGAGACTTTTGATGTATTTTATTTTTTTTGAAAAATATTATAATAAATTTTATTTGATGATAAAATTTTAGCATTTCAAAATAATTTTTATGTTTATTATATTTTCTTATGTTATATATCTATATTTATTAGATAAAATATATAAAAAATAAAAATTTTAATTTTTTTAATTATTCAAGATCTATGGCAGCAGTTTTAAAATCACCATCATAGATTCTTGGTGCAAACGGTACCAACTACTGCATTAGATCTATGAGAGCGGTTAAGAAATTGCTGCTATAGATTATTAATGATAGTGGTTATGTAACCGCTGCTATAGATAACCTATGGTACTGGTAACATAACCACTGCTATAGGTCGATCTACTGCAGTAGTTTATAAATTGCTGCAATAGATTTTCTATGGTAGCAGTTCAAACAACCGTTGCAACAATCACTGCCATAGAGCTACGATGATGGCTGCAGTAGCAGCAGTTAAAGAATCGCTGCCATAGCCTATGGCTGCGATTTTTTGGGCTACGACAGTGGTTATGAACTACTGTCGTAGTCCTTTTTTGTAGAGTATGATTTGACTGAAAACTAAAATCAGTATATCCCATAAGTTTCAAGTCAGCATCTTCATAAATAAGCCACTGATCCTTAGTATTTCTCAAATACTTCAGGATTGTCTTTATAGCCTTCCAGCAATTCTCACCTGAATCAGACTGGTATCTACTCACTACCCCTAGTGAGTATTCCATATCTAGTCTCGTACACATCATGACATACATAATTGAACCCACTATCGAAGCATATGGAATCCTAATTATATGCTCTCTCTCTTGAAGAGTTGTCGGACAATCTTTCTTCGAGAGAGTAATTCCATGGCCTATCAGGAGATAGCCCTTTTTGAAATTCACCATGCTAAACTGCTTCAGCATGGTATTGATGTACGTGGATTGGGACAATCCAAGCAATCTTTTAGATCTATCTCTATAGATCTCCATCCCCAAGATGTAGGAAGCTTCTCCCAAGTTCTTCATGGAGAATTATAATGACAGCCAAATCTTTATTTTCTGTAGTGCAGGGATGTCATTTTCGATTAAGAGAATATCATCCATATACAAAATACAAAATATGAGTATAGAACCATTAGCCCATTTATACACGTAGGGTTTCTCTCCATTCTTAACAAAGTCGTACGTTCTGATTACCTTATCAAAATGCATGCTCTAACTCCATGATGTTTGCTTCAATCCATAAATAGATCTCTAAAGCTTGCATACTTTGGACTCGTTTGTGAATGTGAAACCCTCAGGCTATATCATATACACCTCTTCATCTAGCTTTCTATTTAGGAAAACTATTTTCACATCCATTTGTCAGATCTCATGGTCCAGATGCGCTACTATTGTAAGCATAATCCAAATGGACTTAAGCATTGCCACCAAAAAAAAAGTCTCATCATATTCAATACCATAATGTTGACAATATCCCTTGACAACCAAATAGGCTTTATAGGTCTCCACCTTCCTGTCTGTGCTTTTTTTTCTTTTAAAAATCAACTTACATCCAATGAATTTTACTCCTTCAGGTGGATCAACCAGTGTCTATACACTATTGACTTTCATGGACTCTATTTTGAACTTCATGACTTTCAGCCATTTATCGGAGTCAGACCTCTGCATGGCCTCCATGTCAGTGATCGGATCCTCATCATTCTCATCAAATTCAATAGGATCACCATCCTAGATTAAGAAATCATAGTATCTACTCGGTTGATGTGGTACTCTATCGGATCTCCTTAAAGGTGCCTCTACAACAGGCTCTAGGTTTGATTTTATCAAATCCATCTCTGTAGGTTCACTAGAATGTGTCAGTTCTTCTACCTATCGAACTTTACTAAGTTCAATATTAGAGGCAGCAGTTCATTCCATAAAGAACTTCTTTTTCAAAATGACCATTCTATTACTGACGAACACCTTTTATTCTTTAGTAAGATAGAAGTAATAACTTCTAATTTCCTTAGGATACCCTATGAACAAGCTGAAGGAGAGCGCGTAGGGTTTCTAACTCTACTTTCAAAATTTTTTTTCAAAAAATATGTACAGTAGAGAAATTATTAATCATATTAATAATAATATCTATAGATCTAATCTAAAAACCCGACACGCTATCGGATCTAATGCATCATATATGCATGCATATCTGAAAATAAAAATAGCAACTGTAGGAAAACTATTTCTACTGCTCTACGTATTTAGAACACATTATCTTTTCACGGATAGATGAACTCCACAATCTGATCTCCTCGATGTAGATCCGATCACCATGACGCAGTCACACACGCATCTAGCCTCCATAAGTAATCCACACGAGATCTTGATCTCGATCAACTCCTCCTGAGTGCTAGCTCGTGTAGAAGTCTTTGTAGGCTGATGCAGATCAAACTCTTTTGATCTTCTTCATCGGATCTTTGGATGCTCCGGATCCCAATGAGCATAGAAGAGATTTAGTAGAGGTTTTTTCCAAGATCCATGTACTCATGACCCTTATTCCTCATAGTTCTAAATCCCAAATCCTAGATAGATTGTAGGGTATGCACTCATCCAAATACCCTTGTGCCTAAAACTCTTTCTTTTCTAGTTTTTCTCACACATGTAGAGAAGAGACTTTCTCTTTTCTCCATTGCTCTCTTCTCTCTTTGTTGGGTTCTCTATATTCTTCATGCTCATAAAATCAAACATTTTATAGATTGCACAAACAAAGAGAGGCATGAGGGAAAGATTTAGATCAAGTGGTTACCCATTCAAACTCAAATCCTATTTGAATTGAACTTGTAACTAGATTAAACCTAATCTATATAGCGCATGAGAAGGGAGAACGGATGCCCTCCCTTGCATGAAAAAAATATTCATGAGAAACCTCTTTCTCATGGAGATAGTTAAGCTCAAAATAAAGGATGATGTGGCGCATGGGAAGACTAGTCAAACTAGTCTATTGTTTATCAGCCAATTGAACCAATCCAATCCAAATTGATTAGGCCCAATTAGACCAGATTAAACCTTACTTATTTATGCTTAATTAGGCTTAATTAAATTCAAATCAAATCAAAAATTAATCAAGTCAAATCTCTGATCAAATCAGAGATTAAACCTCCTTGACAATTAGACCATCTCATAACCTTATCGGATTAGATCCAAATGAATTCAATTCAATTGATCTTGATCCAAAAATAATCACTCAATCAAATTAAGTTAATTAATGATCAAATTCACTAATTAAACTTCTCTAGATCAGCCATTAGATTGAGTAGGAACCTATAGTGTGTGTTACCCTGCAGGTTCGAGTCTAAGTCGGCAGCATAGGAACCAAATTTCTATCTAATCGAAGTGACCATCTAGCAATGATATCCGACATCTGGATAGCCGAAATAGTGCAATCACAACATTAAGAACCTACGTGAATATGGTTACCGCATAATTCCTTCCTTTGACCTTTATGCATAGGATGACTCAGGGTTTAACTATTGAAAAAAAATTCTGATTTTTCGGACCAAATTCGTTCAGATCTAATCAGATCAAGAGATATATTTCAAAAAAAAATTTTCTTTGATCTAGGATCAGATCTAGGATGTTTTAAATTTGATTTTTATTATTTTAATAATTAAAATAATCAAATAAATTAAATCAAATTTAATTAACCTTGAAGTGGGTAATCCTATTACCCGATGATGATCCTATGAGCAATGGAAGGTTCTGAATCAAGCCACGCAAGTGCCTGACCTCTACCGATATCCACTCAGGCTAGATCTGAAGATCCTCTTCTTCTCTATCATGTCTCCAAAAATTAGATTTGGATCTGATCTGGAGGATCTTCAAAACTTCTTTTGAAGATCAGCAGTTGTCCTATGCAGTAGTGCAGCCTTCTAGCTTTCAATCGCCTTTCTCTCATCTGGATCGCACCAACCAAGGTCCAAAACTCCTTTTGGATATAGAGAGGAGAGGGAGAAGGTGGGTTTGGCATGGAGGAGGAGAGGAGAAGTAGCCTTGGGGCATGGAGAATTATTTTTCCAATCTTAATTTGACTTGGGCGCAGGATCTTATTTATAAACTATCTGTGATCCAACTCCTCTTCTTCCCAACCAATCACAACTCTTTGTGAAATCAGATCTAAATCTGATTGGTGGGAATAGAGTCCCCTGGATTCCTCCTTAGAGGGTGCCTAAGACCAGTCAAAGTTGGTTCTTAGGAGAACTCTAATTGGAATCCAAAAAGGAGATGGAGTCCCTATCCAATAGGGACTCCTGGGCGCCTCCGCCAACTTGGGTGGCGTGCGCCCCTCCTTGCCAGGTTCTGGCAGGGGGACAGGCCCCCACCAGCTCTCCAATAGGTGCATGACACATGTGGTCAAAAGTCAAAGTGTCAATGGTCAATTTGACCAGTCAAAGGTAGACTTTTGACCAAAGTCAAAGAACAAGAAATGGCAGGTGACCAAAAATGGCAGGTAATGTCTTACAAAATAAGACAACCTTTTCTGACTTGGACAACCTCCAGTCAGACCATATGAAGGCCTCTGATTGAGCACAAACTCCTTTGGCTCAGTCAGGACAACTTATTTATGATAGTAAAAGAAGAACGTTAGGTTCAATCGAGTGCTAGCACGATTTTCTTGAACCTAATTGAATCTCATTCAGATCAATTGAACTAGATCAGTTCAATTGATGATCACCAGATTCAAACCCTTGTTTGTGTGACCCAGTTAGGTTCAGTTCTGTATGGTAATGGGATATGTCATGATCTCTATCATCGACATCATCGAAACTCCTTTCGATGGATCAGAACTCTTCTGATTCGAACAGCTAGAATGATCGATCATCTAAATCATTCTAATTGCTCCCAAAATCCACCAGTGACACCTAGCAGTATATGGTGGCAACCCATCAGAGCTGAATGCGAACCTCTTGGTGCAGCTACCTGTGTGATTAAGTTCTTCTATCTTGAGCCCCGATCAGATTAGGGTTAAGGTGAACTCGTCAAACCCTAGTCTCTGTCATATGATGTAATCATTCGATTCGAGTCCAATGTGAAAATCTAAATAGAAACTCTTTCTATTATTTCACTCTGCCATGGCCATGGGCTTCTGGACTTGATTCTCATGATCATCATAGGGCTGCTCCTCTACCACCGAGGTAGATAGATTCCATCTTGATGCAATCCAGTTCCTACAATGAACATGCTATAGCCAACATACACCTCAGGGTTCCATATGGCTAGGAGACCGAGTAATGGTGTAGTCAAACTATAACACCCTCAAGGTGAACTGCCGATGCATCTCAGGTCAAAGAACCAGACACACTACTGCAGCATCGAGTCAGTCATTGACGAGAAGGTAGACTTCCTAATGACTACTCGAGGTGGTCACGCTCAGTGCCCTCGTTCTCTAACGAGTACCTGTACTCTCGCTCCGGTGTCTCCACACCGTAGACTCAAGACTCATCTACTAAAGAGAAGCGATTGTACACCAACCTTCCGGATCAATCACCATCCTCGTGATGATCCTATGGTCGGGAGCATTTTATGAGTTAATAATGATTATTCATGTCTTAAATTTTCAACTCTTGAAAATATGAATTATCATTACCATTAACTCAAAGGATGTATCACAGACACTAAATACACATATGTGATAGAAAATAACCCATTTTATTGATTATAGTCAAAATTATAATTTTGCCCCTAGAAGTGTATTACAAGTGTCAGCCAATTCTGGCTTCTAGGGCACATATATCTAACAATCTCCCACTTGTCCTAAAGCCAATTGGCTACAAGTCTAAGTCCCATCTTCTCAAGGTGGGCTTCGATCTTCTGCTGGCCCAACGGCTTTGTAAGTGGGTCTGCCACATTATCTGCGGAGTTGACTCTCTTGACCTCGACGTAACCCTTCTCGAGGTAATCGCGGATGAGGATGGTATCGCCGCTCAATGTGCTTGGATTTTTGGTGAGACCTCGGCTCCTTAGCAAGGGCTATGGCGCCATTGTTGTCGCAGTATAGAGGAATGGCATCTGATGGCATTACTCCAATTTCTGCAGCAAACTTCTTGTACCAGAATGCTTCCTTCGCAGCCTCTGATGCAGCGATATATTCTGCTTCCATGGTGGAATCTGCTATCACAGTTTGCTTGGAACTCTTCCAGCTGACAGCACCACCATTGCACACAAACAGACTCCCAGATGTCGACTTTCGATCATCTATATCGGACATGAAATCCGAGTCTGTGTATCCCTGGACTTGGAGTTCTCCATTACCAAAGACCAACATCATATCCTTAGTTCTTCTCAAGTACTTAAGGATACATTTCACAGAAGTCCAGTGTTCTTCACCTGGATTTGACTGATATCTGCTTGTGACACTCACAGCATGGGCTATATCAGGTCGTGTACATAGCATGGCATACATGAGGCTCCCTATTGCAGAAGCATAAGGGATCTTGCTCATGCGTTCTATTTCCTCAGGTGTGCTGGGGCACATCTTCTTGGAAAGATGAATACCATGTCTGAAGGGTATTAATCCCCTCTTAGAGTTTTCCATACTAAACCTCTTTAGTACTTTCTCTATGTACATCTTCTGTGAAAGTCCTAGCATCCTATTCGGTCTATCCCTATAGACCTTAATTCCTAGAATAAAGGATGCTTCACCTAGGTCTTTCATGGAGAATTCCTTGGACAACCACATTTTGACTGATGTCAACATGGGAATATCATTCCCAATAAGGAGGATGTCATCCACGTACAATACGAGGAAGACAACAGCGCTCCCACTGACCTTTTTGAAAACACATGGTTCCTCTTCATTTTTGATGAAACCAAACTTTTTGATCACATCATTGAAATGAGTGTTCCAGCTCCGAGATGCTTGCTTAAGTCCATATATGGACCTTTGCAGCTTGCAAACCTTGTGATCAGTATCACTGGATGTGAAACCTAGCGGCTGTTCCATATAGATATCTTCCTCAAGATATCCATTTAAGAATGCCGTTTTCACGTCCATTTGCCATATTTCATAATCGAAATAGGCTGCAAATGGCAAGCAATGTGCGGATGGATTTTAGCATAGCCACTGGGGAAAAGGTATCCTGATAGTCAATGCCTTCGCGTTGACTATAACCTTTTGCCACTAGTCTAGCCTTGAATGTCTCCACATTCCCATCTGCACCAATCTTTCTCTTGAAGATCCATTTACACCCAATAGGTACTATACCTTCTGGTGGATCTACCAAGGTCCAGACTTGGTTTGAGTGCATCGAGTCAATTTCTGACTGCATTGCCTCTAGCCATTTCTCGGAGTCGATATCTGATATCGCCTCGTTGTAGGTTTTGGGATCATCACCATGAGCACCATTACCTACGAGGAACATTTTCCTCTACTTCCTCTGAAATAATACCTAAGTATCTTTCAGGGGGACGGGAAAACTCTTTTCGATCTACGAGGTGGAGGAGGTAGTGTTCTTATTGGCTCAACCTGATTTGGTTCCAATTGGTCCTTAGCTCGTTGTACTTGTGAGACTTTCTCATCAAGCTTAATCTGCTTTCCAATGCCGCTATCTTGAATAAACTATTTTTCAAGAAAGATGGCATGTCGACTCACAATCACATTGTGGTCTTCTGGAATGTAGAAATAGTATCCTAATGACTCTTTAGGATATCCTATGAATCGAGCTCTAAAGGACCTAAACTCTAACTTGTCCGCTTGTTGTCTTTTGACATGAGCCGGACAACCCCAAATTCTGAGATGACTCAGACTTGGTTTCTTACCGTGCCATATCTCATACGGTGTGGTAGGAACGGTTTTAGAGGGAACCCTATTCAGTAGATAAATTGAAGTTAACAATGAAGTGTCCCCAAAGAAAATCAGGGAGGTCTGTGAAGCTCATCATGGATCGAACCATATCCAATAGAGTCCGATTTCTCCGTTCTGAAACCCCGTTGAGTTGAGGTGTTCCTGGTGGAGTCCATTGAGAGACTATGCCATTTTTTCTTAAGATAGTCTAGGAATTCCGGCTAAGGTATTCACCTCCTCGATCTGATCGAAGAACCTTAATGGGTTTTTCAGTTTGTTTTTCTACTTCATGTCTGAATTCTTTGAACTTTTCAAAAGCTTCAGACTTGTGTCTCATAAGATACACATACCCATACCTAGACAGATCATCGGTAAAGGTAATGAAGTAGACAAAATTGCCTCTAGCCGGCACATCAAATGGGCCGCACACATCAGTATGTACTAGGGCAAGGAGATCTGTGGCCCTCTCCCCATGTCCAACAAAAGGGAGTTTAGTCATTTTGCCTTGAAGACAAGATTCACAAGTTGGATATGACTCGAAAGTCAATGGACTCAATAGCCCATTTTTCTCCAATTTGTTGATCCTATCTTCTGCTATATGACCTAATCTCAGGTGCCATAGATATCTGTATCGTTTGGACTATCCCTAGGTCGTTTGGCATTCACGTTTTGCTCGATAGTTAGAATAGGTACATCAATATGTAGCTGATAAAGACCATTAATAAGGAAACCATTTGCAATTTTATTTCTTTCATAAAGAATGTTACAATGGTCCTTAAAGAAGGTGATCACATAAGCCTTCTTGTGCTAAGCATGAAACAGAAATCAAATTCCTGCTAGCTGCAGGCACATAATAACAGTCTTTCAAAACTAAGTCTAAACCAGATGGTAATCGAAGAGGGTATGTTCCCACGGCTACTGCAGCAACTCTTGCTCCATTACCGATGCGTAGGATCATGTCTCCATCCCTCAGCCTCCTGCTATCCTCAAGACCCTGCATGGAAGTGCACAGATGAGCACTAGAACCAGAGTCAAGCACCCAACTGGATGCAGAAGAAACCGTAAGGTTAGACTCAATAACGAGCATACCTCCAGAAGGACCTTCCTTCTTGTTCTTCAGGGTGGCCAGGTAAGTAGGGCAGTTCCGCTTCCAATGGCCGTCGCTGTTGCAATGGAAACACTTTCCTTTGCCATCGGCCTTTCTTCTTCGGTTCTGCCTTCTTCTTCTTTGATCCTTCCACCTTTTGCTTTTTCACAGACTTCTTTTTCTTTCCATAAGACTTTCTTTTGGAAGAAGTCCGTTCCATAGCAAGAACTGAGCCTTTAGAACCTTTCATAGAAAGCTCAGCGGTAACCAGCATATTCATTAATTCGGCCAAGGAATTTTGAAGTTTATGCATGTGGTAATTCATGATGAATTGCCCATATGCATCAGTCAAGGATTGCAGAATAATATCGTTCTGCAGATCCAAGTCCTAACTTCACACCGAGCTTCTCAGCTCTTCCATGTCCTTGATCATTGTCAGACAGTGATCTTGGACTGACTGCCCATCACGCATCTTAGCCTTAAAAAGTCATTTCGTGACTTGATATTTGGCTGCGCGACTCTGTTCACCAAACATCTCCTGCAGGTGAGCCAACATTTGGCGAGCAGTCCCGATATCTTCATGTTGGCGCTGGAGCTCATCAGACATCGAGCCCAACATGTAATATCTGGCCTTATTATCTTCGTCTATCCATTTTTCCAGAGACGCTGCTCTCTGTTCAAGTGGATGGACGGCTGGTAAGGTGGGAGGGTCCTGGTCCAAAACATGGGTTAACTTCTCGGAACCCAAAATAATTTTGTAGTTCCTGAGCCAATCTTTATAATTGGGTCCAGTCAGTCTATGTGTGTCCAGGATACGTGCCAATGGGTTGGACGCAGACATTTTCCTGTAGAGAGTCAAAGATTCTAGTTAGATACTGTAATTTTGACTTGACCAATTTGTTTAGGGATTTTATTTTTAAACAAATTAGCTCCCACTATTTTCTCGGATCCCTACACTCCCTCTGTAGAGATGCAAAAATCTCCATGATTAATGATTTCTAGTGGGTGGTGCGGTCTCACCAACTGACTCATCACCTCACCTAACAGTTATTGGTGATGGGTTAGCCAATGAGTGAACAACTCTTGTTCAATGATTCTCTAATCATGGTGCACCCAAACTTGGTCTCTAATTCATGAATCTCACCGTATCCGGAATATTGATCCACTCCTTAGTTAAGTCAGACCCACCATTTGCATAGACTGGGTTCCTAATTGAGTCTCTCACCGTATCCGAAATATTGAGCCCAACTCATCCTCCAGCCCATAGCATCCAATGCCTAATAGACATGGTTGCATCTTTTCCCGGTGCAACTGAGCCACTGTATCCAGCCGAGAACAATCAACCCCGGGAAGGGCCCGCACATCTACAATGGTGGAAGACCTCAGACTTAATCTTTTCTTAGGGAGAATTGATTCAGGTCTCATTAAACTAGACTTGGCTTAGTCATAACAATTATGACTAACCTAGTGGCATGGGTTAGCTCGGATTATTGACCACCTCAGATCAGAACTGTGTCAACAGATATGGCCAGGTAAGTGAGACCGGTGGAAGGAATATGCCATTAACTCGTACAAGAACGCATTCAGGTCGAGTAGCTTCCAATTAAAAACCAGTCGGTCGTATGTGCCAAACTTACCTTAGACACCAAATTGTTGAGTCAGAACCAATTGGGTTAGCCTACAATCCAGACTCTAACCTCTGAGCCTAATTAGGTCTTGCTTGATCGTGACTCGATCTTGACCCAGACTTAATCCTATTAGGCTGGTCAATTTAAGCATTGTTGATCCCATCTAACCAACTCTTGATTCGGTTTGATCAACCGCTTAGACCTAATTGAGCTACCCAAGCCCGAACCCAGTATTATGAATATGTCTTAGATCTGAAATTCTCAATTTTAGACCTAATTAATATTCCATAAACTTAATTCTTAATTAAGTAGGGTTCATAAACAAAATATGCACAATAAATCCTAGGGTTTCAGGATCTAGGGTTTTGCAGAAAGTAAGTTTTGGGTTTCTGATTAAGGACGAACACGCAGCACCCCTACACATCATAAGAACACCCCATCGAATGGGAAAGAGAGGGCCTTTAAACCCTTCTTCGTTCTTATGACCGGACGGCCAAGAGGAACGCCTTAATCAGGAACATGCAATACTACAAAACAGTTTTAGATCTATATCATATATCTCATATACAAATTAGATCTAATCATGGCATATTTTGCATACATCTCATGTATCGAATCATGCATGTTTTTCAGATCTAAATTATCTCATAATAATCTAAAAAATTAGATTTAAATTGATCTAATCAAAATAAATTCTAATCTAGACAATTATGTAGAACTATTCTACAACTAGTCTAGACATGCATCAATCATATCTCATATATGATATTTAAAATTAAATAATTTTTATTTGCTTATTTTTAGATGTTATTATAACACTTATAATATCAAAAAATAGTAAATAAAAGATCTAAAATATGATTTAATCAGATTAAATCAAAACATGCAAGCAAGACTATTCTATAGAACTATTCTATTCTAGAACTAGTCATGCATATCTTCTAATCTTAGATCCAAATCATTTAATTTTAATTTTTTCTGATTTCAGATCTGATCACATCTCATGTGACATCTGAAATCACTTATTTTTTAATTAAAATAAATTTAAAATCAGATCTAAATACTTTTAGAACCATGGCTCTGATACCAGTTGAAAGGAAATCCTGATTTTCCGGTCCAGGTTCGTTCAGATCTGATCAGATCAAGAGATATATTTCAAAAATTTTTTCTTTGATCTAAATCAGATCTTAGATATTTTAGATCTGATTCTTATTATTATTTAATAATAAAATAAAATTAAGATAAATTAAATCAAATTTAATTTACCTGATTTGGGTAATCCTATTACCCTGTTGATGATCCTGATTGCAGCGGAAGGTTCTGGATCTAGCCACGCAAGCGCCTGGCCTCTACCGGTATCCACTCAGGTTGGATCTGGAGATCCTCTTCTTCTCTATCACATCTCCAAAAATTCAGATCTGGATCTGATCTGGAGGATCTTCAAAACTCCTTTTGAAGATCAGCAGTCGTCCTTTGCAGCAGCGCAGCCTTCTTAGCTTTTGATCGCCTTTCTCTTGATCTGAATCGCACCAACCAAGTCCAAAACTCCTTTTGGACGTGGAGAGGAGAGGGAGAAGGTGGGCTTGGCATGGAGGAAGGAGGGGAGAGGCAGCCTTGGGGCATGGAGAATTATTTTCAATCTTAATTTGAGTTGGGCGCAGGGTCTTATTTATAGACTAAGCTGTGATCCAACTCCTCTTCTTCCCAACCAATCACAACCCTTTGTGAAATCAGATCTAAATCTGATTGGTGGGAATAGAGTCCCCTGGATTCCTCCTTAGAGGGTGCCTAAGACCAGTCAAAGTTGGATTCTTAGGAGAACTCTAATTGGAATCCAAAAAAGGAGATGGAGTCCTTGTCCAACAAGGACTCCTAGGCGCCTCCAACTTGGGCACACGCCAAGGGTGGCGTGCGCCCTTCCTCCTTGCCAGGTTCTGGCAGGGGGACAAGCCCCCACCAGCTCTCCAATAGGTGCATGACATGTGGTCAAAAGTCAAAGTGTCAATGGTCAACGTTTGACCAGTCAAAGGTAGACTTTTGACCAAAGTCAAAGAACAAGAAATGGCAGGTGACCAAAAATGGCAGGTAATGTCTTACAAAATAAGACAACCTTTTTCTGACTTGGACAACCTCCAGTCAGACCATATATGAAGGCCTCTGATTGAGCACAAACTCCTTTGGCTCAGTCAGGACAACTTATTTATGATAGTAAAAGAAGAACGTTAGGTTCAATCGAGTGCTAGCACGATTTTCTTGAACCTAATTGAATCTCATTCAGATCAATTGAACTAGATCAGTTCAATTGATGATCACCAGATTCAAACCCTTGTTTGTGTGACCCAGTTAGGTTCAGTTCTGTATGGTAATGGGATATGTCATGATCTCTATCATCGACATCATCGAAACTCCTTTCGATGGATCAGAACTCTTCTGATTCGAACAGCTAGAATGATCGATCATCTAAATCATTCTAATTGCTCCCAAAATCCACCAGTGACACCTAGCAGTATATGGTGGCAACCCATCAGAGCTGAATGCGAACCTCTTGGTGCAGCTACCTGTGTGATTAAGTTCTTCTATCTTGAGCCCCGATCAGATTAGGGTTAAGGTGAACTCGTCAAACCCTAGTCTCTGTCATATGATGTAATCATTCGATTCGAGTCCAATGTGAAAATCTAAATAGAAACTCTTTCTATTATTTCACTCTGCCATGGCCATGGGCTTCTGGACTTGATTCTCATGATCATCATAGGGCTGCTCCTCTACCACCGAGGTAGATAGATTCCATCTTGATGCAATCCAGTTCCTACAATGAACATGCTATAGCCAACATACACCTCAGGGTTCCATATGGCTAGGAGACCGAGTAATGGTGTAGTCAAACTATAACACCCTCAAGGTGAACTGCCGATGCATCTCAGGTCAAAGAACCAGACACACTACTGCAGCATCGAGTCAGTCATCATTGACGAGAAGGTAGACTTCCCTAATGACTACTCGAGGTGGTCACGCTCAGTGCCCTCGTTCTCTAACGAGTACCTGTACTCTCGCTCCGGTGTCTCCACACCGTAGACTCAAGACTCATCTACTAAAGAGAAGCGATTGTACACCAACCTTCCGGATCAATCACCATCCTCGTGATGATCCTATGGTCGGGAGCATTTTATGAGTTAATAATGATTATTCATGTCTTAAATTTTCAACTCTTGAAAATATGAATTATCATTACCATTAACTCAAAGGATGTATCACAGACACTAAATACACATATGTGATAGAAAATAACCCATTTATTGATTTTATAGTCAAAATTATAATTTTGCCCCTAGAAGTGTATTACAAGTGTCAGCCAATTCTGGCTTCTAGGGCACATATATCTAACAATGTGATTTTGAAAATGCCCATTTATTGATATTTTCAAAATTATAATTGGGCCCCCTGATGATCTCAGGTCGGAGGGACACTTATGCCCATATTCCATCAGAGTAATTCTTGATAGTAGAAAAGCTTTGGAGTTGATCACATTCAGTGTAGATGTACCCCTATATCTCACCTGCATGCTATATTAGTGTCCTCACACTCCTTGGTTAAGAGGACAACCAACTTATATGGCACATACCGATCTATACTCGATAAATGTTATCATTCTTGATAACAACATATCATTTGGTCATGAACATATTTAAGGACTAAATGACAAATCCTTCTTTGCTGATTCTAAATAGTCCTACGAACTTCTTCATAACAGATAGTAGTTCATTAGAAGATGAAAGATTTATGATGAAAGGCCAGAATAACTTTTATTCAATTAATAATTTATATATAATTATATAAAATAGCTCGACCATCAACAGGTTGATGATTGGCTTGGGACACTATTTTCAACAATCTCCCACTTATCCTAAAGCTAATCGTACAGTATCGTATATCCATCTTCAATTTGAAATCATCAAACTCCTTCCCCATAATGGCTTTAGTGAATGGGTCAACCAGGTTCTCCTTTCCGTCGATCTTCTAAAGATTGACATCACCTTAATTTACGATCTTCTGGACAAGATGGAAGTGGTGTAGAATATGCTTCATCCACTGGTCTGCTTTTGGTTCCTTCACCTGAGCAATGGCTTCAGAGCTATCATAGAAGAGCAGAACTGGACCATTAAGGGAGGGTGCTACTTCAAGCTCGGTGATGAACTTCTTCAGCCACATCGCTTCTTTGGCAGCATCTGATGGAGCAACATACTCCACCTCGCATACTGAATCGGCCATGGTATGCTACTTGAAACTTTTTCAACAGACATCTCCACCATTAAGGTTAAACACATATTCCAACACACTTTTGTTATCATCATGATCAGACTAGAAATTAGAGTCTGTAAATCCTACAAGTTTCATGTCTGACTCACCATAAACAAGCCACTGGTCCTTAGTATTTCTTAAATACTTCAGGATGGTTTTAACAACCTTCCAATGGTTCTTTCCTAGATCAGATTGGTATCTACTCACTATTCCTAGTGAGTATGCCACATCTGATCTCGTACATGTCATGGCATACATAATAGAATCCACTACTGAAGCATATGGAATTCTACTCATACGCTCTCTCTCTTAAGGTGTTGTCAAACAATCCCTCTTCGAGAGAAAAATTTCATGGTCTACTGGTAGATAGCCTTTCTTGGAATTCTCCATGCTGAACCTCTTTAGCACAGTATCAATGTACGTGGACTAGGATAATCTAAGCAACATTTTAGATCTATCTCTATAGATCTTCATCCCTAGGATGTAGGAAGCTACTCCCAAATCCTTCATGGAGAACTGTGATGATAGTCAGATCTTTATTTCTGGTAATGCAGGGATATCATTCTCGATTAAGAGGATGTCATCCACATACAAAATGAGGAATACAACTGCTGGACCATTAGCCCACTTATATATGTAGGTCTCTTCTTCATTCTTAATGAAGCTATACGTCCTGATCATCCTATCAAAATTATGTTCCAACTCCAAGAAGCCTGCTTCAGTCCATAAATGGACTTTTGAAGCTTGCACACCTTAGACACATCTATCGATGCAAAATCTTTAGGTTGTATCATATACACCTTTTCATCCAACTCTCCATTTAAGATAGTTGTTTTCACATTCATTTATTAGATTTCATAGTCCAGATGCATAGCTATCGCAAGCATGATCTTAATAGACTTGAGCATTATCACAAAAAAATGTCTCATCATAGTCAATACCATAATATTGATGATATTTCTTGGCAACCAGGCAGGCTTTATAGGCCTCCACCTTTTCATCTATCCCTCTTTCCCTTTTAAAGATCCACTTACACCCAATGAATTTTACCCCTTTGGGTGGGTCAACCAATGTCCATACATCATTGACCTTCATGGTCTCTATTTTGGATTGCATGGTGTCAAGCCATTTTTTAGATTTGGATCTCTACATTGTATCCATGTAGGTGATCGGATCCTCATCATTCTCATCGAGTTCGATAGGATCTCCATCCTGGACCAAAAAACATAGTATCTATCTGGCTGATGTGGTACTCTATCAGATCGCCTTAAAGGTGCTAGTTCATTAGGCTTCGGATCTGATCAAATCAAATCTGATTCAGATTCAGCTACTTGTGTTGGTTCTTCCACCTGTCAAACTTCCTCAAGCTCAATCTTAGAGGCATTAGTCCCTTCACCAAGGAACTTTCATTCTAAAAAGACTATCTTAAGGCTGATAAACACTTTTTGTTCATCAGCTAGGTAGAAGTAATATCCTTTAATCTCTTTTAGGTACCCTATAAAGCTACAATTATCAGACCTAGGTCCGAGCTTGTCCGTTACTAAACATTGACATAAGCCAGACACCCCCAAACCCTAAGGTGCGAGAGTACTAGTTTACGCCCTATTTACATCTCATATGGCATTTTAGAAATAGACTTACTCAGAACCCTATTCAAAATATAACAAGCTAACTCGAGTGTATATCCCCAAAGAGAGATCAACAGACCAGCAAACCCCATCATAGATCGAACCATGTCCAACAGGATTCGATTCCTCCTTTCAGACACACCATTATGCTATGGTATTCTAGGAGGAGTCCATTCGGATAGAATCCCACTCTTCCCAAGATATGTGAAAAATTTATTGAAAAGATACTCACCCCCTTGGTCAGATCGAAGAGATTTAATACTCTTTCTAGTTTGCTTTTCTACCTCATTATAGAATAGTTTGAACATTTCAAACGACTCTAACTTATGCATTATTAAATAGACATACCCATACCTCGATAGATCGTCTGTGAAGGTTATGAAGAAGAAATATCCACTTCTAGCGCTTATGCTTATGGGTCCACATACATCAGTATGTACTAGACCCAGAAGTTCATTGGCACGTTCATCCTTTCCAATAAAAGATGACTTGGTCATTTTTCCAAGGAGATAAGACTTATAGGTTGGAAGTGATTCACAATCACTGACCTCAAAAATTTCTTCTTGAGCCAACGTATTTATTCTATTCTTGTTGATGTGACCTAGCCTATAATGCCAAAGGTAGACTTCTAACACTTCGTCTAATCTAGAACATTTATCGAAGGTTTGGACTACGTTAACAGGTTGTGATAATAGATATATTCCATTATTCAATTATCAAATACAAACTACAACACCATTTAAAATGATATCATAAAAATTTATTTTTATTGAAAATTGATAACTATTCTTGGCCAAAAGGCCTACAAAAATTACATTCAATAAAAAAAGTTGGACAAAAGTGATAATCACTAAAAATAACTCTATAAGAATTGATTACAAGGTTCATGATTCCTAAAGCTAGAACTGAAACTTATCTTCCATCTCCAACGTTCAGGAATCTTTCATCTTCACCAAATCTCCTACTAACCTATAAATTTTGCATCAAATTACAAATATGATAAGAGCTTCCAGTATCTAATACCCAGGCAGTAGTATCATAAATTGAGAAGTTGCAAGGGATTATCATATAATTACCTTGTGCAGCAACTACTTGCTTCCTCCTCATCCTATTCGGGTCCAGTAAGGCAATGTACTGAGTACAATTCCTCTTCCAGTGCCTCCACTTCTTACGAAAGAAGTATTCTGCCTAGCCCTGGTCGGGCTTGTGCTTCTTGGTCTGACCCTATGCTGATGTCCCAGCATGAGGCTACAGCTTCTTGTTCTTCTTCTTTTCGTTCTTCTTTCCTTTCTTAAATGGTTGACCAGAAGATGATCCTCCCACTATATCTATCGACCCCTTTTGGAGTTGATGATCCTTCTCAAAGTTCTACAGTAACTCGAATAATCCATGGTAGTTTACTATAGGCTTTATCATTCTAAAATGAGTAAAAAATGGGAGGAAGGACTTGGGCAATGAATTCAAGATCGCATCCTTCCCGAGCTACTCATGCAGGAGAAAATCCAGCATACTCAAGCATTCAATCATCTCGATCATATACAATACATGATTAATGACTGATACTCCATCCCTCATACAAGCGTTGAAAATGGCATAATTAGTCTTATGCCTTTCAATGTCGTCAGGCATGTCAAACGAGTCATTCAACATTTGAAGCATCTCTTCGGACTGGGCATTTTCAAACCTATGACTAAACTCATCATTCATTGCTGCCAACATAATGCACCGAATAGTGGTGCGGTCATTGAGCCACTTCTGGTAAGTGTCTCTCACTACCTTAATAGCGTTTGGGGCTGGCTCCTCGAGTGCCGAATCAGTCAATATATATAAGATACATTCATGCTCCAGGAAGATCTTCAACTTTCGATACTAGCTATCAAAGTTAGGTCCCATGAGTTTGTCATTGTCCAACAATGGCTAGAGCGATAGGGTAGTGGCCAATTCTACACAAAAAAAAAACCACAGATCTAATTAGTATATGAATTATTTACTCTAGAGACTTGGACTTTAGTCTAAAGCTCCTCCCACTATTTTTTTCGAATCGATAGCCTCTACCTCCAATTCGAGGAATTATCCCTAATTTCTTAGTAGGTACTAGAATCCACATAGACTACATATGAGCCCAACTTTGGTTGGTCAACCCATGTGCACCTATGGATAGGTTCATAACCAATTGTTTCACCAAACAACTTTTAGTAATTTAATTTTTGCCCCGAAAGTCTAATCAGTAGGCTTTGGCCTCCACTGAAATGATCCAGTTAGGTCCAACCATTAACATGATCATATTTGGTGCATTAGATCAACGAATCAGGCTTGACTTTGGTCGGCCAACCTAACCACCATTAGAAAGAAACGATCAAATTATCATATTATGAATGATAATTTTATTAGTTAATAAGCACCAGGTCTTTAGACCTTCAATGATTATTAAACTAATGGATCCATTATCACTCAGCTTAATGGAAGGCTATGACTTAGTTATCACCATAACTTTATTATTTTAAGAATCTAATAATTTTAAAAAATTTTATTAATTAATTTTAAGAAGAATTAACTAGCCAATTTGAATCCTCCCACTGACTTCACAAAGTCAAATCAATAAGAACCTAATTAAAGTCGACATTAGGAGCACCTAAATTAGTCAAACTGATTTACCTAATTGACATGGATGAGCCCAAATCACCAAGTTGTCTAATCAAAATCTAGTTCACCAGGATGGCCAGGTAAGTGAGATCGGTGGAAGGGATATGTCATTAACTCATCAAAAACCAAATTGGTGTGAGTAGCTCCCAATTAAAAACTACTAGTTTGAGCTGTTAGACTTACCTTAGACACCATTTGGTTCATTAGTTTCAATTTTGATCATCCTAGCAATTTTAGATTCGACCGCATAGCCACAAATCAAGTCTATTTGATCCTCGTTAAAGGCATAAGCTTGACCAACTACAACTATTGTAATTTGATCTAAAGAGTCTTTGACCTAATCTAAATCAATATTTGATTAAATTTGATCAATTATCCTAATTTAGTCCATTCTTTAACTAACCTTAGGTCTAACCCAATTAATAGACCTAATTTGACTAATCCAATAACCCACATTTTATGATCAATGACTTAGGATCTTTAATTCACAATTCTAGAACCTAATTCATCATACTTAATTCTCAATTAAGTTTTAGGATAGAGGGTTGGGGTTCGGCATTTTGAAAATATCTTTCTAAAGTTTAGAAAAGTTCTTTACATCCTAGCACTATTTCACTAAATAGGTTGACTTATTTCAAAATGGGTCAGCTTATTTCATAAACAAGCACTAGATGTAGATTTGATCATATAAAACCAACAAAAAATGACATTCAGCCAACTTCTCAGTCAGGCTGGCTTGGATCCTATCTGAGCTGGCTCGAGCAGAAGCCGAGCTGGCTTAGTTTTTGAGATAGCCAGCTCAGGCAGAGGGCCCGATGTCCATCTTTCCCATCTGGTAGGCTTGGATCCCATCCAAGACAGTCCGAATTGAAGCCGAGCTAGCTCGGCTCCTGATTGAGCCGACTGGAGCATCAATCTAAAAATCGTATCATGCTAGCATGCTGGTCGAGCTGGCCTGATTCTTGAGAGAGCAGGCTCGACCAGTGAAAAGAAGCTTCCTAAGATCCTGTTCAGGTTTAATCTAAAACTATATACTCTACATAAAAATTATGAAATTATTTAGATCTACTCTAAACACTTTTTCATGATAAAAATCATATTAAAATCTTCAAACACATCATAAACATTATTAGATCTAATCTAAAATTTTTATGATCAATTTTCTAGATCGCAACATATTAGGACAATCTCTCCACTATAAGGGGTAAACCTTACAGCAGGACAACCTATAGTCTATGCGATTATCATTTTTATCTTTCAGATCAGATTATTATTTAGATCCAATTTAAAAATAATCTACATCATGAATATATAATAAATCAAAGAACCAAATGCTCTAATATTAATTGAAGGGGAGCACGTAGGATTTCTAGCTCAACTTTCAAAAACTTTTTTCGAAAAACATACGCAACAAAAAAAATTATTAATTATGTTAATAATAAGAGCTATAGATATAATCTAAAAATCCTACATACTATAGGATCTAATGTATCATACATGAATGCATATTTGAAAATAAAAACAATAACTACAGTAAAACTATTTTTACTGCTTTGCATGTTCAGAATATGTTATCTTTTTGCGGATAGATGAACTCTGCAATCTGATCTCCTCAGTGTAGATCTGATTGCCATGACACAACCACACACACGTTTGGCCTCCATGAATAATCCACATGAGGCTCTGATCTCGATCAACTCCTCCCGAGTGCTAGCTCGTGTAGAAGTCTTTGTAGTCTAATGCAGATCAAACTCTTTTGATCTTCTTCATTGGGTCTTTGGACGTCCGAATCTCAATGAACGTAGAAGAGATTTAGCAAAGGTTTTCACCAAGATCTGTGTACTCACGATCTTGGTTCCTCATAGATCTAAATTCCAAACTCTAGATAGATTTTAGGATATGCATTAACCCAAATATCCTTGCGCCTAGAACTCTTTCTTTTCTATTTTTTCTCACACATGCAGAGAAGAGACTTTCTCTTCTCTCCATTGCTCTCTCCTCTCTATGAGGATTTGTGGTGCTTCCAAGCCTTAGGAGGCCATGGAAGGAGTCAGGGGGTTGGCTCCAGGGATTTCAGGGGCTTGGTTGGTGCTTCGGAGACCTGGAATATAAGTTGAAGCAAGAACCAAAGCCAAAAAATCAAGACTGTAGAAAGAAGATTTTCTACAGGTTAGCCGGCTTAGTCCAAAACTGCATCAGCTAAGTCTCAGTGTATTGGCAAAATAGAGAGCTGCGCATTCAGGACTGCTGGCATGGCATCGGATTGGGTCAGTTTTAGACTGAGCCGACCCAGTGAAACTTAGCTGGCTCAGTGCTGAGACTGAGTCGGCTTAGTGCGCGGGCAAAGTTACATGAGGGTCTATTTTAGTCTAGGGTCTAGGTTGATCCTAGGGGTCTTAAGGCCTGGTTTGAGAGGTCTTAAGGGGACTAATTCATGTATGGGTCGGGTCTAGATCCAAAGGATGAGAGCATGGGAGATATGGGTATACATGAGCTTGGTGAGTGCTTTCATGTATTGGTTTAGTCAGAAAATTTTTTGGTCGGACCTAATGGCTATGTATAAATACATAGATTGTATTAGGATTTCATTATGGTGTGAAATACAGACCTTTTCTTCCTCAACTCTCTTCTTCTCTTCTCTCTAGAGTTGTCGCCCTAGGGTTCTTGAAGAAGCCCTAGAGAAGGGGGGCATCTCCCTCAAGCCCAAGGAGGGAGGTGCCCCATCACAAATTCAGATGGAGGATCGGTGGTTAGCTGCCCATAGAGAATGTCATAGGTTCCTTCATATCCATGCTAAAGATCAGGAGCTTCCGCAACATGGTATCAAAGCTTGTGATGCTAAGGATGATTGATGTTCGAGCGATATCATGGAACATCAATTGATATCAAGGATAGGTGATGCCAGTTGATGCGCTTACACTCTCTTCATTATGTTCTCTATATTCTGCATGCCCTTAAAATCAAATATCTTATAGATCGCACAAACAAAGTGTGGCATGAGGGAAAAGTTTAGGTCAAGTGATTATCCATTCAAACTCAAATCTTATTTGAATTGAACTTATAACCAAATTAAACCTAATCCATATGGCACGTGAGAAGGGAGAACGGATGCCCTCCCTTGCATAGAAAAAATATTCATGAGAAACCTTTTTCTCATGGAGATAGCATGGTGCAAAACAAAGGGTGATATGGCGCATGGGAAGACTAGTCAAACTAGTCTATTGTTTATCATCCAATTGTACCAATCCAATCCAAATTAGTTATGTCCAATTAGACCAGATTAAACTCAATTTATTTAGGCTTAATTAGGCTTGGTTAAATCCTAATCAAATTAAAAATTAATCAAGCCAAACCCCTGATCAAATTAGAGATTAAACCTCCTTGATGATTAGATCATCTTATAACCTAATCGAGTCAAATCTAAATGAATCCAATTCAATTGGTCTTGATCCAAAAATAATCACTCAATCAAATTAAGTTAATTAATGATCAAATTTATTAATTAAACTTCTCTAGATCAGTCTTTAGATCGAGTAGGAATCTATAGTGTGTGTGACCCTGCAAGTTCGAACCTAAGCTGGTAGCACAGGAACCAATTTTCTATACTGATCGAAGTGACCATCTAGCAATGGTATCCAATATCTGGATAGGTCGAATAGTGCAATCATAATATTCAAAATCTACGTAAATATGGTTACTGCATAATTCATTTCTTTGACCTCTATGAATAGGATGACTTAGGATTTGACTATCAACCCTAGAAGATACATCCAAATCGTATCTCAAAATAATTAGTCATATGATCCTTTACTAGGACTACCCTGGCCAAGGCTTTGCTAAATTGAAATACTATTGAACACAGCTCCTAAGTCTAGGAGTGGTCAATCCCATCTTGATTCGTGCACCGACTCCTCAGGTATATGACTGTACCTAGATAACTTCCATTACTAAATTAGAAATTCAGATAGTCTGACACCAAAGCATAATGAGTTACTTGAAAGTCATAGTGGTGATCTCAGGTTAGAGGGACGCTTATGCCTATATTCCATTAGAGCAATTCTTGACAGCAGAAAAGCTCCAAAGTTGGTTACGTTCAGTGCAGATGTATCCCTACATCTCATCTGCATGCCATACCAGTGTCTTTACACTTCTTGGTTAAGAGCACAACCAACTTATATGGTACACACTGACCTATACTCAATAAACATTATCGTCCTTAATAATAATATATCATTTGGTCACAAATATATTTAAGGACTAAACAACAAATCCTTCTTTGTCGACTCTAAATAATCCTAAGGACTTCATCATAATAGACAGGAGTTTATTAGAAGATGAAAGATTTATTATAAAAAAGCCAGAATAACTTTTATTTAGTTAATAATTCATATATAATTACATAAAATAGCTAAATCATCAATAGGCTGATGATTGGCTTTGGGACACTATTCCCAACACAAGCATTTATCAGACCTAGATCCAAGTTTTTTTGACTATAAATGTTTAACATAAGCCAGACATCCCTAAGCCCTAAGGTGATAAAGTATCAGCCTACGCCCAGTCCATATCTCATATGGAGTCTTTACAATAGACTTGCTCAGAATATTGTTCAAAACAAAATAAGTAGTCTCGAGTGCATACCCTCAAAAAGCAATAGGCAGACTCGCAAATTCCATCATGGACCGAATCATATCCCACAAGGTTCGATTCCTCCTTTCGGATACACCATTATACCATGGTGTTCTAGGAGGAGTTCATTATAAGAGAATTTCATTCTCTCCTAGATATGTCAAAAACTCATTGGAAAGGTATTCACCTCTTCGATCTGACTAAAGAGTTTTAATACTCTTTGCAAGTTATTTTTCTACCTCATTTCGATATCGTTTGAACATTTCAAATGAATCGAATTTACTTTTTATAAGATAGACGTATCCATACCTTGATATCATCAGTAAATGTAATGAAGTAGTAATACCCACCTCTAGTGAAAGAAAAATCCTATTTTCCCGGCACAGAATTATTCATATCTGATTCGATCTAAAAGAATATTTCAAAAAAAAAAATTATGATCCTAATCAGATCTGAGACATCTCAAATCTGATCCTAAAGATCTAATATTATAAAATAAAACTAAAATAAAATCTAATTTAATTTCATATCTTCTTTTGGAAAATTAGATTATCCTATGATGATACTGATTGATCCTGAGGTTCTGCGTGAAGCCACGCACGTGCCTGGTCTCTATCGATGTCCACTCAGGTAGGATCTAGAGATCTTCTCCTTTTGAATCTTCTCTTCAAAAATTAGATCTAAATCTAATCTCAAAATTCTTCAATTTTTTTTTGAAGAAGCAGTAGTCGTCTCTTTCAGCAGTGCTGCCTTCTTCCTAATCTGAGTGCCTTTCTTCCTTGGATGTTACTTGAACCCATGCCCAACTCCTTGGACATAGAGAGGGGAAAGAGAGGATCAGATGGGGTGTGGAAGAGAGGGAGAGGTAGTCTTAAGGCATAAAAATTATGCAAGACTTATTAACCCTAGGCACAGACAAAGTTTAAATAGACCCTGCTGTGCCATGTAGTGCCACATCATCCCGATCAATCAGAGGCCTTCATTCAATCAGATCTAAATTTGATTGATGGGATGATGTCATCTGATCCAATCAGATGAGTGTCCCTCAAAAATCCACATAGGTGGTGCCAAGATTGGATAAAACAAAAATCTTTGGTGCCTAGGTATTTAAACCCATCAACAAACCCTAGAGTCCCATCTATATGAGACTCCATACATTATCCATATGGGGCGCATGCCATAGATGGGACTCCATATATTATCCATATGGGGTGCATGCCTAGGGTAGCATGCACCCTCTCTCTTACCTCTTTTAGCAGGGGGACAAAAGCCCCAGGTGCTATCCTATAGGCACATGACACGTGACCTTATGTCCAAGTGTCCAGGGTCAACTATTAACCTATGTTCAAAAATAGGAATTAGCAGGTGATAGAAATTGGTAGGTATTGTCTTAAATCCATCTAATGAATTAAGACAACTCTTTTTTGATCTAGACAAGCTTCAGTCAGACTATGACAAGGTTCCTGAGTAAGCCCAAATAAAATTTGGCTCAGCCGAGATGAACCAAAATGATTATAAAAGGAGAATGTTATGCTCAATCATATGCCAGCATAATTTTTTTGAACCTAATTGGATCTAATCCAAATCAATTAAACTAGGTTAGTCCAATTGATGACATCCAGACCCAAACCCTTGTTTGTATAACCTAGTTAGATTCAGTTTCGTATGGTAATGAGACATGTCACGATCGACATCATCGAAATACCTTTCGATGGACCAGAACTTTTCTGATTCATACAATTAGAATGATCGATCATCTAAATCATTCTAATTGCTCCCAAAATCTACCAATGACACCTAGCAGTATATGGTGGCAAGCCATGAATATTGAAAGCAAACCTCTTAGTGTAGCTACCTGTGTGAATGGGTTCTTCTATCTTAAGCCCCGACAGGATTAGGGTTAAGATGAATGCATCAAACCCAATATCCATCATATGAATTAATCATTCAATTCAAGTCCAATATGAAACTCTAATAGAAACTCTTTCTATCATCTTCACTCTACCATGGCCATGGGCTTAAGGACTCAATCTCATGATTATCATAGGGCTACTCCTTATCTATCAAGGTAGATAGATCCTCTATTGGTGCAATCCAATTCCTACAATGAACATGCTATAGCCAACATACATCTCAAGATTTCGAATAGCTAGGAGTCCGAGTTATGGTATAGTCAAACTATAACACCCTCAAGGTAAGCTATCGATGCACCTCAGCTCAAAGAATCAGACACACCACTATAGCATCAAGTCAGTCATCGACGAGAAGGTAGACTTTCTTATGACTACTCGAGATGGTCATGCTCAGTACCCTCATTCTCTAATGAGTACCTATACTCTCGCTCTGATGTCTCCACATCATAGACTCAAGACACATCTATCCTAAGAAAGCGATCGTATACCAATATTCTAGATCAATTACCATTCTCATATGATCCTACGGTTGGAAGCAGTTTATAAGTTAATTACGAAAATTCATATCTTAAATTTTCAACTCTTGAAAATATAAATTTTAATTTCTATTAACTCAAAGGATGTATCACAGACACTTTAAATACATACTATGATAGAAAAAATATTTTTTTTATTAATTTATAGTTAAAATTATAAAATTATCCTTAGAAGTGTATTATAAGTGTTTAGCCAATCTAGCTTCTAAGGCACACATCTAACAAACTCCCACTTGACCTAAAGCCAATTGGCTATAAATTTAAGTTCCATCTTCGTAAGGTAGGCTTTAATCTTCTACTGGCTCAATGGCTTTATCAATGGATCAGCCGTATTATCTACAGTGTTGACACTCTTGATTACGATGTATTCCTTCTCGAGGTAATCATGGATGAGGTGGTATCGTTGTTCGGTGTGCTTGGATTTTTGGTGAGACCTTGACTCCTTAGCTAGGACTATGATGCCATTATTATCACAGTACAGAGGGACTACATCTGATGGCATCACTCCAAGCTCTGCGGCGAACTTCTTATACCAAAATGCCTTTTTTGCAGCCTCCGACGTAGTGATGTACTCTGCTTCTATGGTGGAGTCTGTTATCACCGTCTGTTTGGAACTCTTCCAACTGACAGCTCCATCATTACAAATAAACAGACTTTTAGAAATCAACTTTCGATCATCTATATCAGACATAAAATTCGAGTCTGTATACCCATGGATCCTATTCGGTTTATCCCTATAGACCTTAATTCCTAGAATAAAGGATGCCTCTCCAAGATCTTTCATAGAGAACTCCTTAGACAACAATATTTTGACTGTAGTCAACATGAAAATATTATTCCCAATTAGGAGGATGTCATCTATGTATAGTACAAGAAAGACAACAGTGCTTCCACTGATCTTTTTAAAAATACAGGGCTCCTCCTCATTCTTGATGAATCCAAATGATTTGATTACATCATTAAAATGAGCATTTTAACTTCGAAATGCTTGCTTAAGTCCATATATGGACCTTTGCAGCTTCCATACTTTGTTATCATTATCACTGGATGTGAAACCTAGCGGTTATTTCATATAGATATATTTCTCAAGATATCCATTTAAGAATATCATTTTCACATCCATCTGCCATATTTTATAATCGAAATAGACTGCAATAGCAAGCAATGTACGGATGGATTTGAGCGTGGCTACTGATGAAAAAGTATCCTAATAGTCAATGCCTTCGCGCTGACTATACCCTTTCACTACGAGCCTTGCTTTGAATATCTCTATATTTCCATCGGCACCTATTTTTCTCTTGAAGATCTATTTACACCCAATAGGTACTGTACCTTTAGGTAGATCTACCAAGGTCTAGACTTAGTTCAAACTCATTTAGTCAATCTCTGACTTCATTGCCTCTAACTATTTTTTAGAATCAATATCTGATATTACCTCGTCATAAGTTTTGGGATCATCACCATGAACCCTATTTTCTATGAGAAATATTTTTTCTACATCTTCTAATATAGTACCTAAGTACCTTTTAGGAGGATGAAAAATTCTACTTGATCTACAAGGTGGAGGAGGTAGCATCTGGATTGGCTCAATCTGACTGGATTCCATAGGTTCCTTAGCTCATTTCTCATCGGAGACTTTCTCCTCGAGTCTAATCTATCTTCCGATGCTACCATCTAGAATAAACTATTTTTCAAGGATGATGGCATGTTGACTTATAATCACATTGTGATCTTCTAGGAGATGGAAATAATATCCTAATGACTCTTTAGGATATCTAATAAATCGAGCTCTAAAGGATCTAGACTCTAATTTATCTACCTATTGTCTTTTGATATGAGTCGGACAACCCTAAATTTTGAGATGACTCAGACTTGGTTTCTTATCATGCCATATCTCATACAATGTGGTAGGAATGGTCTTAGAGGGAATCCTATTCAGTAAATATATAGCAATCATCAGACTATATCTCTAAAAAAACTTAGGAAGGTTTGTGAAACTCATCATGGATTGGACCATATCTATAGGGTTTGATTTCTTCAATCTGAAATTTCATTGAGTTGAGGCATTTCAGGTAGAGTCTATTGAGAGACTATGCCATTTTTCTTAAGATAGTCTAGGAATTTTTAGCTAAGGTATTCGCCTCCTCGATCTGATTGAAGAATCTTAATGAATTTTTCTATTTGCTTTTCTACTTCAAGTCTAAATTCTCTGAACTTTTCAAAAGCTTCAAACTTTTATCGCATCAAATACACATATCCGTACCGAGATAAATCATCAATAAAGGTGATGAAGTAGACATAATTGCCTCTTGTCGGCACATCAAATGGATTGCATACATCAGTATGTACTAAGACAAGCAGGTTTGTGGCCCTTTCCCCATGTCCTATAAAAGGAAGCTTGGTCATTTTACCATGAAGGCATGATTCACAAATCGAATATGACTCAAAAGTCGACAGACTCAATAGCCCAAATTTCTCCAATTTGTTAACCATGTCTTTAGCTATATGACCTAGCCTAAGGTGCTAAAGATACCTGTTGGTGCAGAAATCCGTCGCCGCCGGAGGTCGCCGCAATCGAGGCCGTTGGGCGCCGCCGGGGACCTGCAAAACGAAGTCCCGTCCGGAACCGGTGGGGTGGTGGCTCCGGCAGGACCCTCCGACGGTCAAGTTAGCTTCCTGCCAACAGTAATGGAGTGCTCGGAATGAGTTCCGGAGCTTAGAGGTGAGGAGGGGAGCTTAGAGAGTCGAGAGTTCAGAGAGCTTAGCCTTAGCGTGTCGGGAGGGTCCTTTATATGGTGGAGCTTAATGGTGACAACTGCGGCCGCGTGCTGGCGGGCCGCTCGAGGTTCGGCGGAGTCAGTCCCACTGGTGCCGTGTGCGGCGGATTGAGGGTGACAGCCATCGCCGCCTGGCAGTGGGTCGCTATCGCCCGTGGTGGACTGACCAATGGTACGGCGGACTGACTGATAGTGATGGTTGCAGAGCTTGCCGAATGAAGGGTTGAAGGCCTTCGTCGTGTGCCCATTTCGGAGGAGTTCAGGCTCCCGAGGAGGAAGATGGGAGGGAGTTCGGCTCCCATAGGCGTCTGGCAAGAGGTATGCAGCTAAGGCTCATCCGCAGAAGAGTTCGGCTGCTGAGAAGTCGAAGCTCGGCCGTCTGGGGTTCGGCCGGCTGTTGGGCTTGGGCTGAGGCTTGGACACTCGAGAGTTCGGTAGGAGCTCGGTCAGCCGAAGTTTGATGAGGGCGACCGCTGAGGAGTTCGGCCCAGTGACAACTGCTGAGGAGTTCGGCCGCTGAGAGGACTTCATTGAAGCTCGGCCGCTTGGAGTCGGCCCGAAGGAGTTCGGCCGCTGAGAGGACTTCATTGAAGCTCGGCCGCTTGGAGTCGGCCCGAAGGAGTTCGGCCGCTGAGAGGTTCGAAGGAGCTCGACTGGCCAGTTGAAGGACTTCGGTTGCTAGTTGGTTCGGCCAGGGCTCGCTGAGGAGTTCGGTCGCCTAAGGTCGGTCCGAAGGAGTTCGGCTGCACGGGCCCGCCTGGGGCCGGTCAGAAGGAGTTCGGCCGTGGGATCCGAAGGAGCTCGGCCGCACGGGCCCGCCTGGGGCCGGTCAGAAGGAGTTCGGCCGTGGGATCCGAAGGAGCTCGGCCTGGCGCCTGGCGCTAAAGCTCTTCAGTGGCTACTGGTTACATTGGGCTGAGCATCGGGCCGGGCTTCGGCAGGAGCGGGATTTATCCCCAACAGTAGCCCCCCCACTCCCGAGTTCAAAAATTGAAGGAAGGGAGTACCAGAACAGGCGACTGCCGAAGTCTTCTTCCAGGCTCCGCATTTGTTGCATCTGAAGCTCGGGGAGGTCTCATCTCCAGCCAAAATTGACGCTGAAGTTGAGGCTGAGGCTTGGGGGAGACCTCATCTTCAGTCGATATTTGGAGTTGAAATGGAACTCATTTCCGGCTAAAGTCGATGAAGCTGATGTTGAAGCCGAAGTAAGACTCGCCTCCTTCGTCGAGGTCGGATTTGAGCTCCTCGGGGGCAACATTATCTTCGTCAGTTGAAGTCGACTCGAGGGAGACCTCCTATCTTGCAGCCGAGGTTAAAGTACGCGCTCGGGGGAGATCTTATCTCCTACGGCCGAGCTTGTTTCGGAGGGGATCTTATCTCCTGCGGCCGAAGTGAAGTGCGCGCTCGGGGGAGATC